>JAQGAP010002833.1:0-13955 GCA_034697805.1 Orchesella bifasciata | reverse complement strand
TAAATTTTCAAAAAGCCGGACCGCCATCCTTTCGTTCCAGGCCGGACGAAAAATTTCGATTTCACGTTACGGGCCTGTACTTGCCACTGCATCTGTTATGTTGTAAACCATTGTTGCATATTCCCAATTCACGGCATCAACATCAGCTTCCTATTCATTAGAAAAATGTTTTAAAACTGACACAAACCCCTAAATTCGGCAGGTATTCAACATCTTTGAGGTGCATAAGTTATAACACAAGGCATTAGTACCGATTCTTATGCAAAATTCATCATGTATCAACGCCTAGCTTAACCTGAGCAAAAGATCCAAGCTCAAATTGACGACGATGCATTGGTATCGCATGGGGTATCCGATCCGTGTATCCTACGCACGCAATTTAATTACAGCTACTGTCTGCTTATTAACTACATTTGCAAAATACAACGCAACGACTTGCTTGCACATTCTGGCAGAATAATAGCATTTTTCTGCCTCAGTATTGATTGGCAATATGAAAATACTTTTAGCGTAGATAAAAATGAATAGCATGAGCATGTAGCGACGCGTAATCTATTTATCATTTGTAATGAAAACGACAAAGGTGTCAAAACTATCTATGACCTGTTGATAATGATGTGGGATGCTTGTGAGAGACACTGCAGTCTTTCAGGCTGCGCTATGCGAGTGACAAGGAAAAAAACCTCATTTTAGTTGGTTGATATAAAAAACCTATTATGTGGTCCAGTCTTACCTGGTCTGTTTCACCTGCTTACTTTTATTTGCAGGTCATGGTGGTTGCAGTTTTTAAACGGTTTTGTTTTCACAATGATGACTCATAACAACCAAATGCATCATTGTCTCTTTTTCATATAGGCACATCATGGATTGAGATCAGTTTGTATTTACAGACAATAACCCTGGATCAGTCAAGAGGGTGGAACGACTTGTGTTTTACAACCACACTGAATGTGAATGTCGTGACAAGGTGGATGAAATGATGCCCCGAGATTCTGCTGCGTATGTTTCATCTCACCCCTCAGATCCATTTTCCCTTCCTGGAGAAAACTCTTTTTCTCCACTAAATCCATACTCTGCACAGTCCACTCTGCCAAAATCCAACACCAAGAACAATGCACAGGGTCAACCACAGAGCAGCAGTAAAAATTCCATGTGAGTTGTCCTTTCGTTCATGTCATGCCATTTGCTTTAATTTTACGAGCGTGAATCAGGAAGTGAAATGGTCAAAGTGAAAGGAGAATCGTTGCTGTAGGTCATCTCATGGTTCCCCATCCGCCCACCCCAGTCCGTGCTTGTGCTTACTACATAATTTATGAGTTGTAATATTGTAGTTCCAACGGTGCAAAAAGTGAAGCCACCAACAATACCTTCACAACCGATGACCAATTGGATATTTGGAGAAATGATATGCCCTTGCGGATATGATGTTTTGTACTTTTTGCCAGATTAAACATGATCATGAGAGACAAGGATGAAGATTCGTCAACTCCTGACAAAATACTTAAATGAGTAAAACTACAATTAATGATTAGACTGGTCCGTTTTGTAACGTTTATGCAAACTAATTGGTTTAGTAAAATATGCACATATTTTAATTTGTTAATATGTAAAAGCTTTAAAGTAATAATGGTTGATTATAAGACACATGAGAAATCATATCGATTTTCAAGGCTCGAATTTAATTGAAATATTTCTTTGAAAAGGATCTTATCTCAATAAAAACTAAAAAACTGACTAACAAAAACTAACTACATTGACAATAGTCAATATACACATTACCCTTGTTATAACTAGTTTGTCATAAAAAGGCTGGATTGTATCGAAAGACTTTAATAAAAACAACACCCTACTTTCTTACCGGAAATTATAATAATATAACATTATCACTTTATATAGCATTGCATCTACACACACAAAAAACTTTTATGAGCTCCAATTATATTTTAAAGTGGATATTCGTCAACCACCTTGATTTTCTCATCATTTTCCTGGCCCTTGGCAGCACTAAATTGTTTGCTAAAAAATAAGAGAAACAGTCAACTCATAGTGTTGATATGACGGTAGAAAATGTAGTGGCTAAACTGATCTAAAAGTAAGTTACTTACATGGAGCGAGAGGATTTATCAAACTCGATGAAAGCAGCAACGTTGCCGAATTTGTTGCAGTAATTTGGGGCGGAGAAGACTGTGACCACTTTCTGACTATGAGAGTATTTATATCCTTCCATGAGCCACTCATGGGCTCTGTTTATTGGGAAGGAAAAGACGGAAGTCAGTGAGTGAGTGATTACTATGCTCATTGGAATCATTCAAATCAACTTATCATATATAATTTCAACTACCTTGACACAAGTGATAAGTTGTTATCAAAGTTAAACTGCTCAGTGCAGTCTTCCCCAAATTTATAAGTGTACTTTCCCCTGTTTGGGTTTTCCTCCCATCCCTGCTCTTCCCCAGGATCTGACCACAGTAAATCATGAAATGGACCATAATTGGGGACATCTTCCCATCTGTTTAGATCTCTCACTTGATCCAAAGTTTCAATTAATGGGCTGAGTCCACCATGAAGAGAGAAGATGTTGCCGTCGATGAGAGCACTTATGGGGAGGAAGTCAAATAGACCGGCGAAGTGCTTCCACACTTTTGACCCTCCAGTCCCATACGTCCTCATGCACTCATCATAAAAACCGTATGTTTTCGATAACCTCTTCGACTCGTGGTTTCCGCGGAGGAGCGTTATCCTGTCCTTGTTGCGAACTTTCAAAGCGACCAAAAGGGAGATACTCTCCACCGAGTGCTCTCCACGATCCACATAGTCCCCTTGGAACAAGTAATTGGTTCCAGGGACACTCCCTCCCATTTGAAACAACTTCAGGAGGTCGTAAAATTGGCCATGAATGTCACCACAGACAGTAACCGGAGTCTTTACCTCCACCACATTTGGCTCCTCCGCGAAGATTTCCTTGGCCTACAAAAAGGAAGAGAAGAAGCTGAATACAAGTTGCTAACCACTTAACAATGTTCTCATGTATTCAGAAGGAGATAACAACTTACCATTTTGCATAACTTCTGAACCTCATATTCCAAGATTGGTTTACATTCCAAAAGTCTCTCAATCCACTCATTCAATTCACTCCCCTTCCCCTTACTTCCCGACGGGTTAGTTGTGGCACCTCCTCCGCCTCCGGTCGCCACTACCGCCTGAGTTGTCTTAGCTCCCCCGTCCCCAGTACAAACCATTTGGCCTGTTTCCATTTTTCACTTCCAAATTTCTTCCTTCCCAGCAAAATTGTAAGATCTGAGATAAAAGTGCAAATGTAAACATCAATTAATGTCAACGCAGGTAGCTTTCTACCAACTCGGATATTTGAGTAGGTTCTCCCCTCCCCACCTTCCTACAACTTTTGGGAATAATTAGTTCAATTAATGCGTTTTCAATTTCACTTTACCGTGTGAGCTCGCCGTACCCTTCGATATGTTATTTTAGTCTTCTTCAATTCAATCAAATCAATTCAATATCAAGAACTGAGTTTCTTAAAAATACCACAAACTAGACTTCCACAACATGTGCGTTTCCAAAAACTCGCAAAAAGCTTGCAAAAACAATCTACTTCAGCTGTGAATTGAGAGCAAAAATGACAAAGCAATGTTTAGGGAATGTGACAATTTTACCTCCTTTCTCGTGTCAATGCGAGCGAACGTTGCTGGATGGGATGATAATGATGATGATAATATGGTAGGGTTGTATAATAAAAAATCATATGCATCAATGCATTGCAATTTGCCTATGGATATCGCTTACCGGCATTGGGATAAACAAACATATTTGGCATTTCCCCATACTGCATGCTGTGTACACGGAGAATATGGAAAGGAGTAGGTGTGATGTTATTGCGAATGAGAGTGCATGTGCAATGCACATTGTGCATGTCGCATAATATGATTTAGTTATGCATTCAGTTGTTGCATATAATATTGGGATTGATACTGTGTGTGTAAATGCATTTTATGATATGCCGATTAAAACGCTTGTTCATCCAAGTTCATTTGAGAGTAGACTTTCCAGGTAGATTAATGAAGCAACAGGTTAGATGCAAGTATGTGGAGTAGTTGCTCTTAAAGTACTTAAATGAGGGAGGATGAGCTTTCTCTCTGCGAGGTTTTTGCGCTTAATGTAATGACGTTCTCGGTGTGTTGGATGTACAGTGGGATAAGAAAGGCTGAGAGTAAGTTTTTTAAATATATTTATTTCCACTCTACGAATCATACAAATTTAGATAACAAATAGGACTAACACTGACATAAATAATATCATTTCACCTGCCCCGTTGGCCAGTCCTTGGCCAGACGGAGTGTCAGACTTATAGTTATATGCTGTATAGTAATGGACACCATTCCTAACTTCATTGGTTTCAACCCAATCCGAATCCATTGAATGTGCTTGTGTTCGTGCCAAATAGGGGTGATAGTTCACGTCGACTTCCTGAAGTTTGGTATTTTCACGGATGGGGTGGTGCTGTCCTAGAACGTAGACAAGTTGTTTCCCATACGGATCCTCAAAAACAGTTTCATTGATGCGATGGGGTTTAGTAGAAAGAGGGGCTGGACTGGGACGAACAGTGGTCTGAAATGATACAAAGTGGTGAAATATTAAGTATAAGTCCTATAGAGAATGCTACAGTAATAATTTTTTAAATAGTGTGGTCGCTTACACTTGCGGCAAACCCCATTATGGTGAATGTGATTACAACGGCAAGTGTGATTGGCTTCATGTCGTCTGCTTGTCTTGTCTAGTTGTTGTTTCGAGTCCTGGTGCTGCTGGGAGGTGAATTTCTGATGCCAAATACCTTTGTCGACGCCTCTTTTATGCATGCATTAGAAACCATTGACAATACCAATGAAGAAATCGTATTGGCAATTTTGTGACTGGTCACAAGGACATCTATTGTAATAGACAAACGTTTCCTTGAAAATTAGAAGACATTGACAAATAATATGCTACTACCCGAGCTGACTAAAAACTATGTTAAAGTATAAATATTTTGCTTTAGATGATCCAGTTTTAATGCCATGCAATGCGGGGATTTTAGTTCATACATTTTTGGCCATCCTTCCGATAAGTTTTACATAAAAAATGCTTTAAAAACAGGCAAAATTTTGTACCCAACCATATTCGGCAAGTCACTATTGTTTCGTAAGAAATGTTGCAAGTCTTAATCCTTGCTTAATTCTCAATGCTTCATGCCAATGCAATGTAAACGTTTGTCAACATCACAAAAAATCATTGCTTAATTGATGATTACAAGGTCCAACTTAGAAACCGTCAAACATTTAACTCGGGTATAATTTATTACATGTATGCATAACTTAAATGTATGATTTTCGAATGTGTCCAGCTTATATGAAATCAATGAATTTGTCTAAGGATCTCCTACGGCATAGAACCTACAACCAAATGACAAGCTTCCAAAAACACGGGTGGTTTTCTATTTGCTGCGGATAGTGCTAATTAACGACTCCAATTACTACTTTATCCAGTAGACAAAAGATTTATTTTTGAAACAGATAACATTTACATTATTTGGAATTAACTTTTCTCTCTTGCTATGTATTTCATACAGATGAGTTTATTTGTAACAAAAAGTCTATTATTAATCTTGGCAGTAACTTGTTGTTGTGCAGCATACAATATTTACTACTACTTAATATAATGTACATTACAGTTAATTTCAACATTAAACTCACTACGGAACAACATTATAAGCTTTTGTATGACTTGGTCTACTTTCTAACGAGTGACTGGTATTGCTATACATACATGATGCAGTTTCCTTCACTTTCACCACCTGCATACCGGTAAACCATCTACATTTTTATATCATATGAATATTACGAGCCTATGCTAACAATTGAATATTAATTGCTGACTTTCCTAAGCTCACAGTCAGTACAGTTTGTATTTAAAAGTGGAGTGAACTATAGAAAGAATACGAATAGCAGCCTCTCATTCCATTTCTTGGACCACAACAGAACCATAACCATTCCAGGGTTATGGTGACCACTGTTATAATTCCTTGGCTTGGTCCGTTTTATTTTTTCCATGATGAACACATACTTTACATGTAAAAAGTTTCAGTACAATTGTGATTCACGCGAGTAGAAGCTTAATATTTATAGAGCGGAAGCGTTTTAATTTTTCTCTACATACAGTAATATCTTTCGTGAACACCATAATATTTATCTAAATTTTAAACTATGCTTTTACAGGGGATTTGGCTTCCTTCTCTTTTTTCCATTTATAATACACTATACACACGTTTGGTAAACATATAAAATACAAGAGAATGCAATAATACACACAACTTCGTTATTGCAACAGTCACCTAGCTTGGGTTGCACGTTCAGAGACAAAAATAATTATCAGATCAGGTAAACCAGTAAAAAATAACAAACAACTTGGATATTTTATAATATCTTTCTGTATCTATAATATATTATAACGGTAGTGTCATACTGAACATGATTAAACAACGACAATAACATAAAACATTATGAATATGAATACATCAAGTTTTTAAACTAGTTTTACAGAGTTTAAGTAGTCAAAGAAAACAGGCAAGATTCAGATAATCATCCTTTTGCGCAATAAATGCAATTGGCATGATATCTTTGCTTGTGGAGAAATTATTGTAATACAAAAAAACGTGTGTTCTTTGTCCTTCGTAGAGCTAAAGTAATTTACTTTAAGTAATACTAGGTATAAATGAATATAACATTACGTAAACTTTTATTTTACTTCATTCCTTTGCCACTTGTCTGGTAATTTTAATCCATACAAATTTTAAGCACGCAGGTAAATACATAATGGCTAGAGTTTTTGTTTAAATACAAATACGCTACATATTTTGGGGCTACTCTGTGAGATACCTGGTCCAAGACGTTGTTTGGCCCATTCTCTCTCTTTTCCTCGGACAACGGCCAACCAAGTGGATGTAGGAACCGTAGGTGCATTCAGGAACTTCACATCGTCCTGATTGTATGCACCTGTTTAAAAATTAATGTATAAAAGTGATTAATTTTAAAGAAAATTCTTGGCTTATGATTTTATGTATTTTTTAGCATTAAAAACATTACCATTTGTCCTGCACGGTGAAGAAATCTCTTCCTCTTTTCAACTTCAAACATTCCTTCTCCTTGTCGAAACAGTCACAGGAACATCCATCCGTGAGTGTCCTTAGAGTGAACACTGACGGGCATTTACACCTGTTCAAAAGTAGAAAGTTGACGTTATAAACCATGAAACTCGTGATAAGTCAAGCTGGTCGAAGGTGATGAAAAATTTGTATCGATTTCACTTCACTTCCTGATTCACGCTCGTAAAATAAAAGCAAATGACAAGACATGACCAAAATGACAACTCACATGGAAGTTTTACTGCCGCTCTGTGGTTGACCCTGTGCATTGTTCTTGGTGTTGGATTTTGGCAGGGTGGACTGTGCAGAGTATGGATTCAGTGGAGACAAAGAGTTTCCTCCAGGAAGGGAGAATGGATCTGAGGAGTGAGATGAAGCATACGCAGCAGAATCCCGGGGCATCATTTCATCCATCTTGTCACGACATTCACATTCAGTGTGGTTGTAAAACACGAGTCGTTCCACCGTCGGACCTCTTGACTGATCCAGGGTTATTGTCTGTAAATACAAATTTGATCTCAATCCATGATATGTTTCAGATATGCAGTCTGCGATGAAACTGAGACAATGAAGCATTTCTTTTTAATGAGTCATGTCAATCTTGGGAAAACAAAACTGTTAAAAGTCAACACGGCTAAACTACATAAAATTATTGACCTTTATCTTAGCAAGCAGGTAAAAAAGACAGGCTAAAACCGGACCACACAATCGGTCATTTTTATTATCAACCATCTTAACCATCGTATTTAGTACACTATGCATCTGATCGTAAAGTGGATCAAACACGGCTGTGTTTTATGTTATGAGTAATCAAAGTTTAGAAGTTACAAGCAGAATCATGATGACAAAACAACAACTAAACAGTTTAAACGACAAGACAAAAGAACTGTGAAAATGAGTACATTAGTGCAACATATTAACGAGTTAAAAAGCAAAAAAAGGGATCACTCTTCGTATTGGTTTCTTACACTCACATAGAATGCGAGTTCAACTCGTTGGGTGGTTTTGGGGGCGCAAGTGAGAACGTCATGTTTGCAACAACCCGTGTCATCAGAGCACTGATGAAGGATCGTGCAATGAGGAACATAAGTCTTTCCTGGATGAGGGTAGAAGTCTTGGACGCGGACAAGTCTTGGCTTCGGAACTCGGCAGCCTCCTTCCCTTGTCACTTTCACAGCGTGACGCACAGCCTCAGAGATTGCAGTTTCTGTCAACAGCATCAAACATCATTTACAATTAGTTTTTTTATTCACGTGCCAAAGCCAGTTTTGATAGCTATGATATCTAAATAAAAAAAGGGTTGATAGGCGTGCATTATCCTTTCATCATTCTCATTACAAATCGATTACGCTTCGCTACATGCTACTCATTTTTCTCCACACAAAAATCATTTTCATGTTGCCAAATGAAATCTACCGTAAGCCAACAAATTCTTGTGCTATTTTGAATCTGAGGATTTGATACACTCCAAAACTGCTACTATCAACTTCCAGCTAAAGAAGAGGAGGAAACAATTTCGGCATCTCGGAAGTGGATGATGATAAATGAGAGGAAAGTGCAGTACGCACTCCAAGACGGAAAGGAATTTGTTGCCAGTGTTTAATGCATCTTGCTCGTGCTCTTTTTCCGGAATAAATCATGTTCGTAAGCTATTACAAGACACGCGTCGATGATACCACACTCTATATCAATCGGAGATTACATGATATTATGAAGATGATACAAAACTCAGTTTTCCGCTTCTGTTTTTCCCCTGCAATAGTAATGATATGAAGATGCAGATTTTTTGGAGCATTAATCAAAATCCCAATGATAATGTCTTCCACATTCCTTTTTCAAGCCAAACCTTAGCCAGTAGTAGTGGCAACGATTTATGTCCTTCAGCCATGCAATCAAATCTGGATTAAACTGGAGAAAAAATCATTTTTTTGGAAATGATGCGGACGTAAAAGTCATACATGAATGTTCTAGCTGAACATTTGTATCGTTTTTTAAATCATTCAACTGATTTTAAAGAGATTAGTTAGTTTTTGTCGTACTTATGCTAATTTAATATAGATTTCAAGTCAAAGCGTATTAATTAAATTCTTCCAGCAGCTTAAATGCGATAACGAGACAAAAAATACCAATCATTTTCATTATCTTACATATGGAAGGCGTTATATTGCCCATATTTTCTCACCATTTCTCAATCAAATCACCAGTCGAGTAATAAAAAAAGCATTCTTACTCATGTCCATACTCATTTTAAGAAGAGCTTCATTAAAATGGATTGCCAAACACAGGGCTTACCAACTTCATTCATCCATTTACCTACTTTATCACTTATAGGAGGAATAATTTGAGAGTTGTTTTATTCACCTTCATACCTTCCCTACTGCAGCCGCGTATGACAAGAACAAAAATAGATAAAAGCTGTTTTAAATTCCCTGATTTGATATCTCTTTTATCCTCGGGAGCAAGATGCAATATGCAATGGAATCCTTTGCTCTTTTTCCACTCACAAAAAAAAAACTAGCGGAGGAGTAAACTTTCTTCAGAATTCTTGAAGCATTCTGGACTACTGGGCTGGAAGTCAAAAACGCATGCTGCTGACGATGATAATAGGAAGAGGCAAGCCTTTCCATTTTTTCATCTTAATTCTAACTTCCCCATTACCATTCACTTTTATCACCAAAACACATCACATCTCTTTCTTGGAGAAGCAATTTCAACTCAATTTTTTAAACCTCTGCTCCTCTCTCGACTATCTACAAACACCCAACCAACTACTTTGTTTTTTTATATTGAAAAGCCAAGACCACGCGTATAACAAACATCTATACTCCATTCCAAGCCACATGTAAGCCCATAATGGCATGCCAGCTTGTCTCCTCGACAAAAATGGGACTTTTCTCATTTTCTTCTCGATTACAGCTTGCAATGCTAATTGAAATGTTAGTGCATTTCACAATCCTTCGCTATTTGACTTACGTTTCTATTATGAATATTGTTATCGCCGCACCATTCCCAACAAAAAAAACTCAACTGCTACTTTTGACTTCTGAATAGGAAGGAGTGTGTGTTGTTGTGATGTTTCTAACATTTAAATGAGAAAGGAATAACAAGGAGTGCAACATTGACATTCAAAAAACCAAAAGCAATCGTCGTCAGTTTGAGCTCGGATTTTTTTTGCTCAGGTTTAGCTTGATGCATGTTGTATAATAATAAGGTAATAATGACAACTGCCTTGTATTTATAACTCCTGCACCAAAAAAGTTGAATGCCTAGCGAGCTCCGGGGTTTGTGTCAGTTTTCAAACATGTTGCTCATGAATAGGAAGATGATGTTGATGAGTTGAATTAGGAAAATGCAACAATGTTTTACGACATAACAGAGGCAATGGTAAGTAGCCAAAAAGTCATTCCGTTTTTGTCACATGACACTATTACACTCTCATTCAAATTGTATATAAACAAAACAATAAGCTAAATGTCCTTTTTCCTTTCATAAAATGGCGAGAGATTAAGTCATTGGTATTTACATGCGCTCATATATGCAGACCATCAAATTTTGTGGGGAGCGGCCAAAACTACATATATAATTGGTACGGCAAAAGCCATACTCATAATGGAGATGACAGACGTGACAAATTGAAAGAAAAATCGGTAAAAACTAATTATAAAGGTGCTTTTACAATTTACATGGAGATTAAGCTTGTAAGTTATATGAGACGTTCAATTTCGTCACAACAAAACAAATACAGATGAAGTACAACCCTGAATATAATTTTTTGCTACGTGTATCATATTGCGAAAGACAAGAGATATAGTGTCCCTTTTGAATGAGCATGTAACTAGTATAATCTGGAACTTTTTCTTCGAAACAGCACACAATTCAATATAATAAGATCCATCTATTTTCTGCATTTGATCAATTTATGCCTTATTAAATCAACCTGATGGTGATGTACGTACATACGTACCCTTTTGACTGACAGTGACAACGCAGCAGCCAATAATAAAAATGTTAATGCAAAGAAACAAGCTGTTTCCTTTCATGATTTGAAGGTTGACATGGGAATCAGTTAAAAAGGTAATATTTGTGGCTACCTGGAGTTTGAGGTTGGGCCCTGTTATTATTCCCCTGACTCCCGTGGTACGATGAAGACGACGGCTGGTTGTGACCTCCTCCGGACTGTGAGTATGACGAGGATTGTTGATGGTGATTGTAATGAGGGTTGTGATTATGATGGTGATGGTGGTGGTTATTGTTGTGACTACTCCCATATCTCTGACCCGATCGCCCGTACTGATTGTTGTTGTTGTTATTATTATTATTGCTGGTGCTGCTCCCACTTGGCTTGTTGTAGTTGTTTGAGTTGGATGAAGACGAAGCCATTTGTTGTCGTCGGTATGCCTCCAGTCCTTGCCGAGTTCCGAAAGTATTCCACTTGTATTGGGAGTACGACAATGGTGGAGGGGTTGTTGTGGTCGTCGTTGTTGTAGTCGTTGTAGAGGTAGTCGTCGCTGGAGTCTTCCGCTGTTGTAAATACCGATTCCTGTAGTTGTAGGCCTGGAAAATGAAATGAAAGTTGGATTAAAGTCGATATAGCTCAAGGGGAAAATGCATTATGCATCTGGCCATTCATTAAACTTTTATTTATCAACAAATCCAGTGGAAAAGCCTTCCATCAAATCTCAAGTGAGTGGAGAGTGCAATGAGTCAACAACAAACAATGGAAATGCGCATACAATGCCGAATAAAAGTTTTCATGACACGATTTTTACAACCATGATATTTATGAATGTAAAATGATGAATCAGCGTAAATTACTAGTCAAGTACATAAAACAAAGTGCTAAGCATTCAAAGTGCATGTAACTCCACTCAAATTGTTTTTAGGTTTGATATTGAATGCAGTTTTTTGTTTATTAATAATATGATATGCAAGATAAAAAATGAAGGGCTTGGTTTTGGGGACTGGTGCAGCTCCAAAGGAAAGCGAAAGGTAGAAAGAGAGCGTAATACATGGAAAAAGGTAGGTGTGGAAACAAGAACTAAACTGGGGAATGTAAATTGATGAGAATCCTATCAAAGACTGAAGGTTAGCGTAATATGATGATGATGATGATGAGTTGTCAAATTTCCTCTCTCTTTACATGATATCACCAGTAACCACTACACAGACACAATAATGACCATATTTACATGATCCCTAATGCACATGGACTGTGAAAAACTTAAGTTTGATGACAACGCACTGTTATTTGTTCATGAGAAGGCGTCACCAACTACCTACCCATTTGTTCATTGACCGTGGAGTACTGCTTCTATTGATAATTATTAATATTAATATGGCATCATCATCGTCATGACTCTGTCTGTTGCAAAGGTTTGGCAGAACATCAGATCAAATGCCAAATTGAATGTAAGGTGAAGTGTAAGGGAAGGTAAATCGAGACACCGGCGAGTCAAAGGTCCTTATTGTTCTGCTGGAGGATATCCAGCTTGTTTTGAAGTGATTTTCAATTAATTTCAATGTTCGTGACCAAAGAAAATGGCACCATGCCTCAATAAAACATATTCAATCGTTAGATAATCTTGCAAACTGCAATCGAAGTGAATCACAAAACTATAATGATAGAAATAGTAAAATTATATCTGAAATCCGAATTTATAAGGCATTTTTGTTTTCCCATGCATGGCCCTACGTCATCAAAAGTAAGAGCATGAATAATTAAGGAAGGAAGTTGAAGTTGGGGGTGGAAGAGAACAAAAGATGAAAAGAGTAAATGATGCCGATCATCCAGCTCATAATGATAGGGCACGAGCGGATTTTTGTTAACAAATAAAATCGTCATCCGTTACAGTGACCTGACACGCATCCCATTTTCCAAACGTTGAGTTGATGCGAGGTTGATACTGATGAAGATAATAACACGGTTCTGGCCAGAGTGAGATGTACAAAAAATGTCAAACCCCATGCTTTTTTCTCCCAAGAATCATGATATGACATGGATGTGGCTTGGCTTTGGCTGTTTCACAGCTGCCAATACCAAACCAAACTGAGTCAGAAAGGAATCAAATATAATATGGCACAAATGATAGGGCATCGAACACAATGGAAGGAATGGAAATGTCAAAACTTGTATCCGTCAACCACCTGGACGTACTCTGTTGGTTTGGTAGAAAGGGCGATAATCTGGTAATTACATTCTCGTGCAGAGCACCAAACCTACACGTTTTACTGCTCCGATTCCTGTTTCTAACCCATTCTCAACTCACCGGCGAGCTGGAGTTGTTGGTGTGACTGGCTGAGCCTCACATAAATCATAGTTCACATTTATGGAACGACATAATATGTAAATCCGGATTGAGACATGTGCTACACAACTAGTTTGCTTATCCATCCGTATTTTGTAATCCGATACCATTGTTATCCCTGATTTGTTTCTGAAACAGGAGTAAATCATGATGACTCCAATACTAAAAATTACAATGACAGTTTTAAACCTTTTCTCCCACATTGTGTTGTACACACGCATGCATAATAAAAAACGTATTCGTTTTCATTTTTCACGCATGTATTTCTTTCTTCCACAATACCAAATTTATGTTTTTCTGCTCTGACATTGAAAAATTCATAAAAATTTATTATGTCACTGCAGCCTTTCAAATGGTAGTCAGTTTTAACCATCACAATTCACACTAACATTGGAGCAACAGAAATAAAATGTGAAATGGCAACGTTTGACGAAGATGTAAAACACAAATAACAAAAA
>JAQGAP010002832.1:0-13957 GCA_034697805.1 Orchesella bifasciata | reverse complement strand
CCATACTTTTCGTCGAATATAGACACTTTCCCTAGTCACTTGCTTATTCGTTTTTAAACAGTAGCTTTCCCCTAAGCCATCAGCCACTCTAACCTCGGCAGCAAAGTTAGAAGGATATTAGGCAGTTTATGGTCGACGCAATTGTAGCCAAAGGAAGGTCCCTCCACCAAATGGTAATAATGCAAGTTATGATGAAACATTGCATTTCTTTGAAGAAACTATGGCTAAGCTTTATGCAACCATGTTGGCAAATGAGAAACACAGGAGTCTAATGAATTTGATGGCCACTTCCACAACCTTTTTAAGTTATAGGGTAACTGGAATGCAGTATAATTTTATGTCTGTTACAAAGTACTACTTATTACGTGACATGTGACTATGTACCATTTGTATGGGATTTAGCCCGTTCTTTGTATGGTAAGCTAAGAACTGAATACTTGCAAAATGACTCATGTGGAATGATGACATGTTATCCAATGTATGGGCGACTGGTGAAGCTACAACTTCAACCGAAATGAAGGGATGTTTCAGCACCAGTAGATGATGTGTAATGCTTGAGGCTAGATGGTTGTGATGGTGAGCACAATCGATATTGGACTCTTTTAAAAACCTCCCCTCAACTCCATACATAAACATTTAAACATTATTCTGAAAGGCTCCTCGCACACGTTTATCCATTTGTTAGCAGGAACTGTTGATAGTCCTAATAATAAGAGGAGAGCTACAATCAATAATGTTTCGGGAAGAGATAACTTAGCGGGTAGGTAGAATGCTCATTGGTTCTGTCTAGACATCGCATTATTATAAAAAATAAATGAGAATTCTCCTCTCCGTCGTTCACCAACTGTTAAACAAAAGATGGAGACAAGACGACAAAGGAAAACTTTTTAGTATCTCATTTGAACACTCATAAAAGAAATATATGTTGTTTGTAAAATTTCAGATGAAATATCAATCATATTTAATGTTTAACAAGAATCATCTTTCAATATAAATAGACCAAGGCCTAATTCATTTGTTGCTGTAGGAAACTTGCAATTTTTGCCTTTGATTAATACCACTGTCGTTATCATTTTGTATTCTGAACTTCATCTTAAGTAAAGTGAAAGCTCGTGTGCAGTCTGCACGCAAACACTCAATCAGTATCTCATGTTTTGCTGTCACAAACAAAGTTGCAAACGTCGTCATATGCACATTAGACTGTTTAGCATCTACATTATTCACAAATTCTTTCATGCACAGTTACACACTTCTAAATCTTCAATTTCCTTTGCGAACATTTTCTTGTTTAAAAAAATAGTAGTTTAAATTGGTCATCAAAGCGTACGAAAACCTTCATTTGTCTTTCCTAAAGTTAGTCAGTTTCAATGAAAGTTGTGAGGAAACAATTTCCCTTCATAGAAAAAGTACACAGCATCATAATATGGCAAATTAAGAAAGAAATAAATCTTGTAATTACTCACCATGACATAACTTCTTCCACTGTCGCTTTCCTGAAGTTTCCTTCTACATTTCCGTCCTGTCTTGAATCGAACTGATTGTACATGGTAGATTCGGCATACCCTGAATTTGGAGTGGGTGAGTAGGTTGACGACGACGAGCATGTGGCGCTGAGCAGTCCTGGATTTCAAAGTTAAAAGAACGTATAGAACATTTACCCTCGTATAATGTATTAAACGCAACAAGTTAGCAGCGGATGTGGACCGGGTTCATTTCTTCCTGAGAAGAATTCTTAATATTTCAATATGAACAACGGCATATAACTATTTTTGACATTTCTATTTCACAAACACATTTTAGTTTTTTTCTCTTCAATAGCCCTTCAAACATGCAACTTCATCCCAATTGTGAGGGTAGCTTACTCATTCAACCAGTTCTATTTGAATACTTTAAGCAAAATGAAAAGGCTAAATTGACTTGCTTTCAATCAAGTGTATTACTGTGAATGAAAAGTAGAGAAATAAATTAAGAGTAGAATCTTCTAAAACGCATTGGTTCAAGTGGACTAAGGTTATAACATGAACAATTGATATTACTGCGATATATTTTTTAAAACACGTGTTGACTTAAAAAATTTATTTCTATTTTATGCACAATATTTGTAACCATTTTATTGATTTCCAAAGGAAAGTAACTTCCTTGTTGTTGACATTTTTAGCTTATTTTATTTCACAAAGATTTAGGATTTAGGAATACTCAAAGATTATTGCCCTAAGTGTATGCAATTAAGTGTGTCACAGCCTGGAGGAAAAAAAGGATGCAATAGCCATTCAAAATTTGATTGTCAATAAAGTCTAAGTATATGACAGTTAAGTGAAGGAGAAACGAAGCATGGTTGAAATAAAAAGGACTTCGTGGCTAAACTTTTTTTTTATCATGAGCAGTATGTATTATAGGTCACAACTTTCTACAAATATATAAAATATGAGGTCGAAAATCGATTTTACTCATTCAAATTCCTGGGTTGTACATGCAAATTTTTTTTGGATGCATGCCTATCTCCAAAAAGTATAAAGAACGTATGGATGGATGGTAGCTTTTAGTATCTCGCTTTTGCTTCGTCTGTCACTCCCTATCAACCATTTGCCTTATCGGCCATCCATGTCCTTATTATATATTTTATACGGCAAAGAAAATTATCTCAGCGAAAAATCATGGAGCTCGCTACACTTTGGAATGTTCAATTCTTTTCTTTCGTTTTGTTGGAAAGAGCATAAAAGTACACAGTAGAGCGGCCAAGTAATCGTGCGCTTTGTATTTGTGCGGTGGATGTGGATTCGGGGAGGCGAGTCAGGGAGAGGAGGACAGAGAAATCTGGGAATATGCTCTGGATGACTATGCAAGCAAGTAAAAAGAAAATTTTTGGATTTAGTACGCATATATATAACAAGTAATATGTTGGGGAGGCACTTTCGACCCATTTACTACAAGAATAGTTTTTGAAAACGATGTGGTGTAGCCGTAGCCTCCCGCTCTTCCAACCTACATAGGTATTCCTCCTACGTCTTGGCAATGTAGCCCGTTGTGACTCAAAAGAAGTGACAACCAACGACTATAGTTTAAGTGACCAAAGGTAGAAGTGAAAATGGGCCCAGCTTTCCTTGAGGTTTCTCTGTAATCACTTGACGGCGGCCGAATATATTCTAAAAATTTGCGAAATATTCTGTCAGCCAGTAAGGCGAAAACTAACACCACCATAAAGATTTTATGTAGCGAAACATGCATAATAAATAGGGAATATCTGTCTGACTCTATATTATAAAAGTATGCTTACGCTCAAAATAAAGGAATACAACTAGTCTAAAAGCAAGTTGTTTTTAATCGGTTACGGTTCCAATGCAAGCCGATTTGCACTTACTATAAGCATATTACCCCACACAAACACAAAATTTTTAAAAACGTAGATAATAGGCTTTTGAATTTCGTTTCCCCAACCAAACTTTCTAAACTAGACTTTTTAAGGGAACACACTTCGGATTCAATGTTACTAACTTTACGACGCCATAAATTATGCACTGTCATGAACTTCAAAAAATCGTTATTTTAGCAAAACTGTGATCACTTATTAATTCACTTGGTTCATACATCTCCATATAAAATTTCTAGCTGACTTTCATGTTTCCGGAGAAAATCATTAGTAGTTTCACCTCCAACGACAACTTGCACCTCATACTTTTCAAGTTTGGGTGGAGCATAGTTGCGAAAAATGTTACATAAGTAATGTAACACTGGTTCCAAAAGTTTGCATAATATCACCATGCCAGAGATACCATTCTTCATAAACCGTTTAGTAGATCGAAAGGAAAGAAGTTTATGTAGGGCATGGAAGCATAATACTTGAATTGAGGGAGAGCCCAACGTAGTCATTCTGTCGTGAGGGATTTAAGTGCAAAGGAAGTTTTACGAAAGTTTGTGCATTCATGCAAAAGCTGATGGATACCAGCCAGTGCATTTTGGTGAGTTTGATGATGATGATGATGATGGTAAAATGCTAGTGAGAAGGGTACAATACCACAATTCGGCAAGTCTAAATACTAACACTTTGATGCAGCACTAAACTACCGTCATTATCAACTCGGTAACACCGCACAACAACCACCTTAGCCATTTGGGAACTATCCACAACTCCATTATTACGTGCTACCTCCGCCAACTGTATTTGCGTCTTGCTTGTACAAAATACGGGTACGTAGCCTCCATTTATACAACAAACGTGACTACCTATCTACCTACATCATAATTACATACAATCTGCCTACATTCACGAAACCCTACAGGACAGAGGAAAGCAATCAACTAGTTGGCTGTACAAAAGAGTGAGATAAAAGTTGTAAAATTAGAACAGAGCATTGGACTAGTGCATTTGTAGATGAAATGGCCATTGACCAAATGGAATAACCTGAAAAGATGACCTTAAGGATTTAGGATTTGACTACTATACTCGTGTAAAAGATCACCTTCTACCTTAATATCAACTTCTACAATGTCAGTTCGTAAGACTCACAGCATCAATCCATCAATGAGCACATGGCAAATTCTTACAAAGCAACGTGATTAAAGGTTGTCATGATTTGGGTCACATTTCTGTGATTCCATTGTGCTTTCTCCAATTGTAAGGAGTTGGATGAGAATGCCGCTCAAATACGGATGAGGATTTTCCTTCAGGTAGTGAATTTTCCTGGGTTTCCTGTTTTTGTGCTTCCTACTCAGTCCTGGACTGACTACTTACAAAAGCTGCTTGCTAGTGCGGTTGAATATTTATTCAATTGTTCTTTATAGCCATATAGCATTCTTGAGCATGAGTCGGAGTCGCACATTCAGGTTAAAATAACAAAGAGCCAAATTAGCACTGAATTCAGTCCTTTGACCTAAATCCTCTGCAGTATGCCATATGTATATAAAGTATTGGCCACGCATAAGAACAAGCCGAGGAGATACATGGAGGAAGCCTCACTCCAAGAGAGAGCTGTGAGCCTGGCCTGAGCTGTTGCAACAAGGAGCTTTTTGGTCCTTGTAGAATCGACAGCCAAATTCGCGTGACCGCAGCGAATCCCTGAATTGGGATGTGTGAGTGTGTGTTAGTAAGGAAGGACACGTTTCAGAATGGAAGGAGACAATTTTTAGCACAGATTAATGGTGAAATCCATGGCTCCAAAGA
The DNA here is from genome assembly GCA_034697805.1 of Orchesella bifasciata. NCBI lineage: Eukaryota > Metazoa > Arthropoda > Collembola > Entomobryomorpha > Orchesellidae > Orchesella > Orchesella bifasciata. Next base: position 8,799 of record JAQGAP010002832.1, on the reverse strand, counting down.
AAAGGATACACATGAAATTGCATGGGTGAGTAAAACAAATGTAGTTGAGTATAGTGAGCCTTTAGCAAACCATTTCCTGCCAAGTCCACAACGCTACAAGGATCTCACAACAAATTCACTCACTCAACCAAACCGCAGTTAAAAAAGAACACTGAGTTATTACGAAGTATCGGAGGAGGGATGGGAGAAAAATGGGATCTAGACATTCTATTTATTTACCTTGTTTATCGTTGGCTCAATGTTTTAGATTGAAAAAACACATTCATTTGTCATGCCTGTACCTTGTGAGTGCATAGTTTCAATCATTTCTCGATTACAAAATTGGAAGCTTTGTCCTCTAAACACAGATCCTATATTTCCTGGAATCGTTCTCATCTAGCTATCTCCTGAGAGAGCAAAATCAAGATGGTTCAAAACGAAGAAAGAGATAGCAGGGATAAGAGAGAGAGAGAGAGAAACGAAAAGCACGAAGGAGTTTAGTGAGAAGGAGCGAGAGATGGGGGAGAAAAAAATGTGTGCGACCGCAGGCTGTGCTCTACATTCCAGGGGGGAATCTGCTGAGGAGAGCAGATAAAGATTTATATGCTTACAACATCTAGGTGACATCAGGTTGCCTGACTTCAAGATAAAAATCTTTATTTCTTCCACCTTCAAAGACTAATATTACCAAGAGGTTGGTTGGTGGTACACACTCCAATCCGCTGTATGTGTTCCACTCTCGGAAGGCCGGAACAAAATCTCACAATTCGAAACCTCGAGGTTCATCTCCTCATCCTTTTTTTACTTTTCAATTCCATTTTCCTTCAGTGTTTATGGAACATCATGTAAATCAATAAAGGTAGGACATTGATTTTTTTATTTGAGAAAAAAGTCATTTTCAATTTCAGAGGTATTTCTTCATGACATTTTTCCTAGTCGGAGCAATTGAGTTATTATTCCATGAATTTGCTCATCATAAAATCCTTTTATTCACGAAAACCCGTGTTTTCCCACTGATAGCAGCAGCATGCTTGCACGTAGATTCTCAAATCCCGTTCTTCAGGGAATACAATATAATGGATTGAGAATGATAACAATGCTCCTTTAAGGGATACGCCATTCACGGATTTTTTTTACAGCTTTGTAAATACTTGATGTTTGTTTGTAGAGCCGCGAAAGGGTAGCGAAGTAGCATGCTATGCCCAGAACATGACCTGGGGATAAATGGGAAACAAAAACGTGATTAAAAAAGCTTCACTTTCAGAATGTACACCCCTGTGAGGCTCGACTAGTGAATTAAATATCGTACTTTTCTCATCCCAGTACCAGCTAAATTGCACATGGAGTAGGGATTTGTGGGATATAACAACACACTACATCTACGTCGCTCTTCATTTTTACTGCATTTATTGCTAGTGCTGATGTCTCTCTTTGGAGCGAAAAAAAGAATTTGCTCAGGTTTCAAGAAATAATGATTCAGTTGAACGCATGGCGTTTTTTATGTGGAAATGAATTGCCTAATTTCTTGACACGATTTCGGGACTTCTAACAGGCTCCGCTGATTACATAGATTTTTAAATTAGGTGCTCTCACTCATTCCCAGTGGCAGCCAACAGCTTAGAGAACAGGAGCAAGGGAAGGGTGAGAGAGCTGGAGTTGGAGAGAAAGGGAGACTAAAGTGGAAACCGTAGAGCACAGTATTCCGTTCCGTTGCTCAAGGGAAAGTAAACCAGGAACGTTAATGGAAGAGAAATAATAAGCAGAAACATTTACTCATTTTGACAGGAGTAATCTGTTTCTCGTGAGTCCATTGAAACGATGTAAAATAGAAACTCGTTTATATACCGGTGCCAACTCAACCACTATCAACTATCGGTAACTGCTACTACTTCATTACTTATGTATATCCCTTACATAGCTCTCTCCCGGTCTACCTTCCGCCTTTATCTAGACACAAAGTCCAAGTCAAACTATATAGATGGTGGATTGGATATAGAAGCCAAGGCCCACAGTTTGAGGACGACGACGATCAACAGCGAGAAAGCAATGTAACTCTATAAAAGGAAGTGCCGCCAAAAGCAACGCCTTTCTTGAGTAGAGTGCGAATATTGTAACGTTTTTCTTACTCTCTATCCACGTTAATACTTGCCTTCTAAACTGCTACTTTATGTAAAAAAGGCATTGACCTGAATAAAGGGAGAAAAGACAGTTCACATTTTTGTGTTTGCATACAAGCAGGCAGAAGCTAAGTAGGTGAGTGAGGAAAAGAAACTATTTGTATTTCGCATTATAAAACGAGAATGAAGAGCAAAGAACAACATGTTTCGACTAGAGTACACCCATCTTTTACTCAATACCACTACAGTCACATGCACATGAACTCAAAGTTCCATTGCAAGTTGAGGGCCTCGTCCTCGGAGCAGTTTGTGCTAAAAGGCAAACCATAAAATACGAAGAACGACATTCATCTTGTCATCACAAAAGAAATAAATTAAAATTGATTATTTTACCATGCATGAACTCCTACCGATTTCTGGTTGATGGCATATATATGTATACACGCTACATTTCCTGGTGCTATTGACTCTGCTCTTTGTTTGATAATTCTATTTTATGTGCATGCTCCAACTAACAAAACAAAAAATCTATATTATTATATGTAGGTAGCTCCCGAAACTGCTACTTTCTTCATTGTAATCATAGCCTAAATCAAAAAATATCCATAGCCCAGAGTATCGCTGCCATTATTATATACTTTTGAAGTACGCGTTCCCCAATCCGATGGGATGCTTGATTACATAAAAAGCTAAAAACAAGAATAAAATAGCTATTGCATTGTTACGCGTGTTGGGACTATTGGTATGGCTACTTACGTTTTACTTATTTTTTACACGCTCCTTCACACAACATGCAACTCGCATTTGATCTATCGTGACGGCACAAGTTTGGCTTGTAACGGCTCCGCTGACTGACTATCTTATGGCTCCTTTTACTCTGACTTATCAGAGGTTGTATGAGAAAAGAGCCTCAGTCTTTAGAAGAATGTCTCCTTTCAAACTGATTCCCTTTCATACTCAGAATTATGTGTATTTTATGCCTGTATTTCGAGAATGAGCATGCATCTCTAACTATATCCATAATATACATAAATATAATAGAGAACGAAGGGAAAGATGTGAATGAACAACAACATGACGAAGACGACGTAACATCAGGAGTACTAGTTCAGAAGAATAAAGAAAAGAAAGTTTCTGTCGGGCGAAAAGAGATTGTATTGCCATTGCCTGTATCCATATCCTTTTTGTTCAATGAATGTAATGCGTCTTTGTGTTATATCAGGAAGGAGTTCTTTTGTTACCTTTTCCTCTCCTTCGACTGACTCTTTTCTTCCTATTCCCAATCTTCCGTATTTCAAAATAAAACCATTCAAATACCCCAGTCAAAATACATGTATAATGGGCTCAAAGAACAGGGATACACTGCACCGTTGTACAGTTTGCGGGCTAATAGAAACATCAGCAGATATATACCAGGAACGATACACGCACACCCATACAAGTGTGTGCTCACAGCAGCACAGGAGCCTATATTATGATGAACCTATATATACAGCACATCTTTGGTAAGAGTGAAAGCAGCAGGGGTTGCAAACTACTGAGAAAGTAATTGCCACAAGCTTTCTCTCGCTCTTCATTGTATTGTGATAAAGCGCTAATGCGGAATGTTGGCTACCAACTTTACAATGCCAAATTCCAATATGCTATCTGCGGGAACTTGCATGATGAAAGACTTGCTTATGATACAGATTCATATTTGTGATCTCTCCGGAAAGCTTCAATAGATTTCAAACAATCTTATCTGAACTGATCCAGACAGCAACGCTTGTGCTAAATGAAAGACGAGCATAGTTCTGAAAAACAACTCTGATTGTGAATAAAATTCAGTGGAATCTCTAAGGGTGAATTTCTTGTTAGCTCAAAAATATACAGGTAAATAAATGGCAGTTAATATTTTGGACATGGAGATGATTTTGTTATCTAAAATGATTTCCTCCCTCTCAATTTTTAAGTCTCGCTTGTTTTGATTTGGAGGGAATAAGTAGAAAGTAGCAATTAGCATTTCAGGTTTCCAGACCTGTTACAGGAATACGTTTGATTTATTCACACTACTATTGTTTTGCTTTCTAGTTTTGTCAAGAAAATGGGTACAAACATGAGCACAAGTATCATTGTTTAATTCATAACTAATGTTTTCAAGCCAAAGAAGAAAGCGGATGGAAATGCTGGGAGGTACAATTTACATAAATTTATGCAGTCTACCAGGAAATCAAATAAATATTGGGTAATGCATATATAATCATATGGTAAGGTAAACTCTCAAATATTTTGAGCACAATATTGACTCCAACTCGTTCTACTGAATAATTGAAGGGGATCACTGGCGCTTGGTGAATATTGCAGGATGGTTATGTTATGATATGATCACTCAGAGAACTGTTTTTCATTCATTTCAACCACGGAAGTTATGTTTATTGCAGAGTCCTTGAGGCAATGAGCGTGCAAAAGGTCACTATCAATGAATATTTGATGAAGTATTCGCCCCAAATGCTTCCACGGACAATTGAATCAATAAATTGGAGCAAGGAAGAAGCAAAACGTATAAATGAGTATGGAGGGTGAATCACGTTAAATGAAAATAATATAAAGGGATTAGCCCCATAAATTGCAGAGGCGTGAACAATTGATTTGCAAAGAAACCAAGTTACATGTTTTCCAGGTAGCCCTGCTACATAAAACAGGTTCCTTTCCCCATTGAATATAAAGAGGATCCAGTGCACTTGCACAGAATCGAAAAGTAAGCAATCAGTTTCAAGTTATGGGAGGCGAGAATTCCCAAATTAAAACGAATTCGATCTATTTCTTCCTCTCTTTCCACGGCGTTTACTTAAACACAGGTTGAAAATGTTTTATGGAAGAATTGAGAATTGCTCCAACGAGGAGAAAAGAGGAGAACGGCTCAATAAAATAAAGAAGCTCAAGCATGCAACAAAGAGATTTTCATTCCTTTAACAGCTTGAAGATATGGGAAATGTGATGATGTAACATCATGATAATAATAATCGTAATAATAATAACAATGCAATATGGGGCAAACCATGCTCATATAATAGATCTTCATGCACGATATGATATGGGCACGCTAAACTTTTTCTTGTGTGTAAATACATTTTTTCGCCTCTCTCTCTCTCTTTCTCCTCAAAGCCCTTGTGCATTTACAGTGCAAGTAAAAAAAGGAGTAGTGGATCCTGTGTGAAAATGTAACCGAGTGACTTCATATTAGCACATCTTCTCTCCTTTTCTATCTGTACTCTATGTATTCATTCTTGCTTACTTTCACTGTATCATATTATATTATGCAGGAACAATATGTATATTATGTGAATATTTTAGGTTATGTAACTCCCAGTATCGTTTTTTCCTGAGCTACTACTTCTCCTTGCTACTTGCCACTACCTACATGGTATGAGGGAGATGGTTTGAGTGAAACCACATACATCGCATAGCAGCCAACCAACTCGGGGAAGATGGAGCATGAAGGAGCAAGTTGGTGAAAAACGTATCCAGCATTGTAGATAACACACGTCTTAAAACAGGTCACGTAGAGAGACTATCCGGAAGACCACTAGGGAGAAAAACTTCTATTTTCGCAGAAAATGGATAAAAATTCATTCATGCAAACATTACACATTCACATATAGCCAGGAGCAGCAGTTGTAGCCCGAGTATCACAACATTGGTAATCTAACCACTACTACTTCATGCTGGAATTCATTTTTGAACATATGCAATCATATAGAGATGCTCTATATAATGTACGTGGGTTATACATGCAGTACACAAAGATAACACACATGCTTGCGCGTATCTCAGAAAATATTATTGTCAGATTTTTTTTTCAGCTGGAAAAAAAAAGTTTTCTAGCTGATATATCTCAAAGGCCAGGCCAAGGGTTTTTTGGTAGTGAACTATTGATTATGGAAGGCCAAACTCATTATATTTTAATATCCATTTTAATTACTACCAATTAGTCGTCTCACCCGTTGTCGTCTCGACTGGATCACCTTGCAAACTTTGTCATCAAATTAAAATTTCCGAAGCCTCAGAACACTCAATATGATCGCATTAGTTAACTAATCCATGGAGAATTGCATAGTATGCAGTAAAGTTTTGGTATGCAAAACTTGTACAATATGTAGCTGTCTGTAAAATGTCAATTGAATGCATTCACAAAACTTTGAAATTCACTCATACCCTATCCAAGTTGGTGTAATTGTGAAAAAGCGGTGCAAGTTCAAGTTTTAAAACAAACTTCTTTTGTTCCTCACTCACACTCACATTGCAACTTCTCCCGTCTCTTGGGAGAGTACAGAAAATATTTAAGTTTAAAAATACAGTATTACGAAACTGGTGTGTATAATGCCTGTTTTCAAATCCTGTTTTATTCAAAGTAGTAGTCGTCTGCTTGTTACTAGTTTTCTCTTTTTGAGTTGCTCAATATTAGAAACAAGAAACGGAGAGGAGTTGCCTCTTCTTTCTGTGTGAAGAAAAAAGTGAGAAAACCTGGAAAGAATGGACAATGCATACAATGATTATTTCATGCCAAAGTTATATCCTTCAAATTTCCTATTCCACTCTCATCTCCCTATTTTTTGGTGTATGAATGGAATTCGTATTTAAAGGCTGCTCTTTTTATCGTTACCACCACCAACAGTCTTCTTTGCATGTATCTCTATATAAGCACACAGAGTTTCACTTTAATTTAACCCAATTTTGAACTGTGAGAAGCCGTTTTCAAACACATTCAAGACATCATGAAAGTAACTGGAAAACGAAAAGGAAATAGAAGAAAATGTTTCTAACTAGTTCAGAAACAGGTTGGCACACAAAGAGGCTCCATGTATCTCTGAACATCGACTATTTCTTTGCTAGATATGGCTCCCATTTCAGCCGCAATAGAAATTCATTGCAGCCGAGTGAACATCAATTTCACAATATTGCATCAGCATGCGGCTAAAACAGTATATTTATCATTTATCATACATCCATGCTACCATTACTTCCAAAAAAATATATACATTATGTATGTACAATGCTTAAACGGTGTGTAACCATGTTGGTGACTGTCTAGTCAGTCTACACAGGGCTCTCTCAGTTTGGCAGCTTCCCGTCTCAAATAAAACTGATTGCAACCTTTTCCTCCAGTATTCTCTTTTTCAGACGGTATCAGTTGTACCCTGGCTAGTGAGAAGAGCAGTTGAACAAACGCTCGAGAAACCCTTTGAAAACGGGAAATATAAGGAGCCCAATATTTTTCTGTGGCATTTTGTAAAAAAGTAGATTTATTAGATGAAGAAGAGTAAGTAATCTCTCGTATATCATAACATTCATGATATTAATACATGGTATGGCTTTGAAGTGGGAAACGTTCAAAGAAGTGTTTTCAAAAAAGGGAATGAATAGGTTGACACTTCGCTGTAAATTTGATGAAAGCCATTTCTTAGTAAAGGTTTTGCTCTTACGTGCGAAAATGGATGGAGACGGATCTACTTGACGAGAACTATTATGAAATTCGGTGTACACAAAACAACTAAATCCCTACACATGCCACATAACAAAATATACTTTTAGTCCCTAAAAAAGTGGTGTACTTGTAATCAGGGAGAAAGGCGAAAGAAAAGAGTCTGATTTAGTTTTGCGTATGTGTGTACATGTCAACGCCGATTTAAGGTATGTCAAGTTGTCACAGAAGGAAGAGAACGTGTCGCAGATTACGTCAAAATCTGTCTTATCAGATGAAGTTTCGTGGTCATATTTGCCACCACTTGTACAGCACACGTATATAAAGTATACTCAACTTTTTATCGCATGTTTAATGTACACTTAAAAAAGTCTACTTTTCAATTATTGCGAAACTTGTGACTGATGACGACAGCCAGATACTGGTTCAACTCCCACGTGTATCATTTCTCCGTGAGAATTTGCTTTTATATCAAGTTCATAAATTTATTCCACCCTAAGTACTATTTCAGCTTGTAGATCTCTGCTGTTGTGAGCTCCAACCGCACTTTATTTACTTACTTCTGTTTACAAACTTTTATTATGCGTGTGTAATCTACACGTAAATAGTACGCACAGCGGATGTTGAACTGGTGCTATCTAAACTTAATACGCAGACATATGATTGAAATATCCAATATGTTTGCGGCACTTCCAGTTGCCACAGCTACTTACTGTTTGCATATTTAACACAAATTTCACTAGCTTTCCCCACTTTTCCCTCATACATTAGTAGAAACTTGGAGACGAGTGAGTGTGAGATGATTTGATATAAAAAAAAAGTTGTGTTTCTTTGTAAGCGTTTTCACACTTTTACATAACATGTTATGTTTGATCATGTATGTGGAAAAAACTTGGATGTGAACCCACAGAGTATCAATACAGAAAAATACGGACTGCAGACTGACTTCAAATGAAAAGCAAGTATCCTGTTTTCTAGCCTCCCTGATACAAATTTTCAGTCTTTGTTAATAATTCTTTTAAATCGCTTCTACGTAACTTGTATATAACGTCTTATAGCAGGAGGGCTTCATTTCGAATTGGATTATAAGATTTGACGAGTTTAAACGAAAGTTAAAAGTAGATTTTAGAGGAGAGTATAGAGGAAAGAAAACTCAAGTTAGATTATATGTATAGAGTTAAAATGAAACGGACGAAGATTAGAATACAAAACAGAATTATAGATTTCATATTGATTATAAAA
>JAQGAP010002831.1:0-13958 GCA_034697805.1 Orchesella bifasciata | reverse complement strand
CAGGCTCACAGGAAAACAACATGTCGTTTTCAAAATCCGATTGAATATACAAAAGTCTAAAATTTGCACTATATTCATAAGTAGGAGTTCCGTTTCTCCTTGATATAGAGCGTTGGGAGAAATCAACTCGAATTTTCATTCCAGGATCCTCCTATTTAAATCACATTCGATCGTAATCCCCATTTACTATTAGCATATTTTCTAGATGACGCTTTTATATTAAGATTGTTACCGGATCCTCGTCCAAATGAAAAACCCAATGAATTGGGCGGTCAAAAGTGCAGTTAAGTTGAGTAATCTGTTGTATATTGCTGTTTCCAACTTTATCATCAATACTATGGAATCTGTAATCGGATTTTAAAGCGTATGAGGCAACAGCCACGTGCAGTGGATATATGTAAGGCCTTTGTCCTTTATAATCGCTGCAGTCATCGCCCATGCAATGAGGGATTATAAGACCAAGCACAATCGTTTTAATAAGGTGCATTGGCTTAAGAATTTGATTGCCTCTATTTTGATTGTTTATCACCATTGTGTAATGATACTAATGATTCTAATTTTGTTAATTCACAATCACAACGGAACATAAATATGAAAGCGAGTTTAATGGAGGAATAAGTAATTTGAGAAAGTGATGCGGCAGGTGATATGTGTTCACGCTACTTTTTTACGCAAGCATACAAAGTTCAGAAACATATCAGACGAGCAGACGACATGATTTTGTGGCTTTTTCTTATTTTCCTGAATTACGCTACAGGAAGGTACGGATAAATTTTGATGATGATGACTGTACAAGCAAAATTTTTCTTTGTAACAATGAACCATGAATAATGAATATGTTAAATGCTAACCCAATTTTGACCACACTACTAAAAAGTGAATGAAATTCGACTTTGACTTCAGCACGCGTATTAGCATCGCAATTGCCAAGTTTTGAAAGATTCTTCTGAGGTTTATACTAGTTTTGAGCAATATTTCTGCGATATATATTTATGAATGTAGTCACTGATGTATGAAATTTATGATAGAGAAATGATTTTCGTACTACCTAATTCATAAGTGATGCACTGTCAGAGCATGAAATAATATACTAATGTAAGAACAAGTTTCCTTATCTCACAAAGCTACTTTTTTGTTTTTCAAATAAAAACTGTGTTTTTACTCATTGACTTGAGTGGTCAAACAAAACCGATTAAATCATCGTCTTCTCTTAAGTAAAACCAACACCACTTGATTTACAAGGTTACACATATACCATACAAATACATTTTACATACTGGTTCATATCATAGCTTGTTTCGTTTGAGGTAAACTTACGTTGCGGTTACAAAATAGAATACTATCAACAACACATTTGTCAAGTGTAGTACATTTAAGGAAGCACACAAAAACTATAAAAATAAATAATTTAAAAGCTCTCCAGACACATCCATACCCTTAATTTTAGTTTAGGAATACTTGCAGTTCAATTCGGTGTACAGAATTTCATCTCAAAATGATGAGACACACAGACTACTTCATGATGAATGATGTGCACAAAATTAGTAGTCGTCATCATATCTGTAGTTGCCACTACCGCCGCCTTGGCTGCTAGGCCTCTTTGAAGACTTCCTAGATGAAGGGCCATTGGTAGCTACCGTTCTTCTCCCATCATAATCATCATAATGCGTTTCTTCCTTGTAGTTTGAAGCCCATCTTTGTCTATCCCTTGGCCTTTCTGTCCTTTCTCTTGCTGGTCTATCGTAGTAGTCGCTATCACGCTCTCGTGGTGGCTCTCTGTCAGAACGTCTTTCATTGCTGTCAAACCCTTTTGGGGGTCCGTAACCTTTGGATGATTTCCACCCCTTTTCTGTGGGATAATTTGATGGTTCCCATCCACCACCTGAAGGCTCACTTTCTTCCCAACCTCCCCAACCCCCATCGGTTTTTTCAGATGGACTCCACGCTTTCCAACCACCCTTCTTCTTTTTTCCGCCACCACCAAAGTATTTCTTCCATGTGCCACGATAGCGCTTGTAAATATAAGATGGAGCTCCTACTATCGCTTTACCGGTGTTCCTGATTCCGTTACGAACTCTCTTGAAAACGGATGGCGATGACTTTTTCCCCTTACTTTCACTAGGTTGATAATCATCCTCGGCTGGTACAGCATCCTCGTCTTCCGTCGCTCGCCTTCTAAAGTTCTGAACTTCATATGGGAGACGTTCCCTGTACGGATTCACAGGGGGGACTGAATACCTAGGAGCATAACTTGGAGCACTAGCTAAATCAGTTTTTGGGATTGCAAATGAGGCAGCAGGTACAACATTTGCGGGGGCTGGAACAACCGCTGGAATTGGTATTGTTGGAACAGAGGCAACTTGGGGTGCAACTCCCATGTGTTGGGATTCCGCTACTTCCAAATCTAAAATTGGTTAAATTTATCAATCAGAAACGTGAGTTTGTCATAAAATAATTTCAAATCATTGATTAAGGAACTTCCTTTCTTTTATTATTACGAACATCGTAAAACGTACGTACCTGAATCTATCATAGAGTCACTTGCTTCAGCCACCTGTTCCTCGTCGACTTGTGCAGCAACGACGAGGAAAGGCAAACAAGCTATGCAAATTCCTAGAACTGCATAAAGATAATAGCTACTTTTCCCTTTGGACTTCATTACTGTGTTTCTAGTTTTCTTGATTTTGCTTCTAGGACCCATGATAGCCGCACTGAACACGATATTCCTGCTAGATGCTTACAACTCCGCTCCTGTAAGGGAACTGAGCTTGCATCCTTAGAAGTTCACATGTCTATGAGTTGCGCTTATAATAAATTATTAGGATTTCACTTTTCAAATTTGTTGTAATTTCACGTAATCATCAGCTAGAACCATAAGGGTTTAAAGCCAAAAAATACATCAATCTAAAGATGATGCAGTGGGGCGGCTTAATGTATGACCATCAGCGCGTTACTCATTCATTGAGGGATTGTGTTATTCCACAACAGTAACTAAATAACCCAAACAAAACATGTGCACCGCAAACACAGCTTTGCTAACTACCCAGCTTTATATCCTGAGATACTTTGCAGCGTTATATGATGACGTTATAGATGATGTGCCCCAATGTGTGCCCTTCACATCATGTGCGTAGTGTACGTGAAATGAAAACTGTAACAAAAAAAAATACAAATGATCATCGTATCAGTGGATTCAGACGTTGTTTCAAAAGTACAATAAAATGTGGTTCCCGATGTACCTACAACTAATTCAAGCCAGCAGCTAAGTAGCATGAGTAATAACCATTTTACTCATTCACACAGGTGCACAACTGCCCAAGTAGTCCACAACAATGCCCTACGGATTGCATGAGACCTTTGTGTACCGATGAGCGTATGCATTCATGTAACGGTTGTAAACAATACTTGATAATTTTCGCCTCGAATCTGGTATTAATTTTTTTAGTACTTATTAAAAAATAAACAGGAGGGTAACAATGCTTTGGTGAATCAAGATTATGTTGGAGTACTTATTATTAGGCCGATTTTTATTCTAGCAACCCTTCGACAACAACAATATCATGTAGTATTAGTTTGCTGACCGGTCTACCGAATCTTTTTTCCTTATCGTAATTTTTATGAGGAAGAACATGAAACATCTAGTTTTGTAAATGGTATTACCAACTCACGTTTGTTTTCATGCAGGTAATGTAACATAAATCAACTTGCATTTCACACGTTATGCCTGGGAAGTAAGCTAAACTGAGGTTCACTTACGAGTTTGGATTACTTTTACTGATGTTGTTGCTACTACACCTATAACTTGCACGCGGCAGACAAGAGTACGTAATCTTGATGGATTTACGATACATTGGCTATGCCCCACATGCTGCACTGACCTTTATACATTTCCTATATGTTAATACAACCATAGAACATAAACAGCTCGGTAACCAAGACTTGAGAGAAGATGATCCACAAGAAAAGTAGAGAAAGGAAATAATGGATGGGCCATCACTTGCTCTTCGGCGTGTGTTCAGTCGTAATTCAATGATCTTGATCTTTATGGATGATGACTATGACTGTCGGCTGACACGGTCGGTGGAACATTTTAATTAAGTTTGCTGCAGTACATTAATATAACGCGTTAGCTCTATATGTGTGTAATTAGGTAACTTCACCTAAGTAAACTAAGCTGTCACATTAATAATGTGCAATGTTTCACATTTAATGCATTTGAGACTATATACCTACATTCGGCATAACATACAAATATGATCTAGTTTTCTCATTCGTAATATATGACTGTTCAACATCCAAAGTGAAAGAGTGGTACTTGCTACTCATATTGTACTTACTTGGATGAACTTTTTTCAAAACATTTATAATGTATATATATAGTCTTCTTTTTTGCAAAGTTTCCGGTGTTGCTTTTGTATGAAAATACACACTATCATACAACATATATTTCACTACTTGCATATTTCTAGATTTAACTGCTATCATGCCAGCCATGATCAAGATATTAAGTTTTTTTGGTCATTTTTTGTAGAATTCTAGTCCACCACTTTTCCTTTTACCGAATGCTATTTTTCAAAGAATTCAGAAAAACAGTAATTTCTGTATTTTTAACCCTAGATTTTATGGCTGGGCGGTTTAATGCTCTAGAAATAAGTGTAAAATGGTATCATCCATCACTTAATGATTAGTTGATAATGAGTTTTCACTGAAAGATGAAAAGGGGATCTTTTTTTGGACTATCGTAAGATCAATCCGAGTTACCATTTCTAAACAAATTTCACTAATAAATCTGTATAAAAAACATCCCATTATTAAATTAAAACATTTGTTAAATTTGTTTGTTATCATGTTTAGAGTAAATATAGTGTGTTTTTAGATTTTAGGAATCCTAGATTTCGGTTGACGTTTCAATACAATTACAAAAATGAGGAATGTCCACCCATACAATTTTTATGATGTCATCGAAGGGATCGCAGCGTGTTCCTGCTGTCGTGTTATTACTCCTTCGTGAATAAGAAAGTTTCATTCAATTAGCAGCAGAAACAAAGGGAAATGACATGCTGAAGCTGCTTACTTAATACATATTACAAAAAAACGAGATTATAGAACCCAAAGGAAACTCAGAAAATTGAATCACATATTTATTTTACATGAGATGTTCTAACGAGACACGCGACGAGCAGAAACAATTATTGTATTATGCTTTTCCTGCAGTGCAATCACCACAAATATAATAATGATGGGACGAGTCGTCATAAAGGGAGTGCGCAGTTATCATCTACAACTACAAATTGTTGAGGTTGCATGGCTGATGGGCAGCTACGTGGACTACGAGTTTGCAAGTGTGAAATATCTTACCTTTTACTATTCGGCCATCAACCGGAATGCTGTTAGTAAAAGGCTAGAAATCTATCATAGCATTTAAGTGGCTAATTGATTTGGATAAGAACTTTCCTTGGCGAACGCTTTCAATTCATTTTATGATTAGTGAAATTCAAAAATCGTAAAATCTAGTTTAGAGATGCAACAATCAATTGAAAAAAAACTAGTTTTCCTCGCAGGACATTTTGTACATACATGCAAACTTCTAGTTTTCTAAACGTGAGCAATCAAAAATGTTGAAAAGAACTGAAATTTAGTGTAGTTGTTAGTTGTTTTGTCCTTCAAAATACTTAATAGAATGCATAATATTGCAGGCCCTGCATTTGCAGGGTCAATGAAATCGTAGTAAGATTGTTAGCAAATTACCGGAAGCGTAAAAAGTGAATACGGACGTAGTTAGTAGCAGAAAATCTATAAATTGGTGGAAACAATACTAGAATACGTAATGAAGGAGTCACAAAGCACAGGGACATTTTACAAGCCAAATATCGTTTTGATTGAAATCTGGTTGTTTTCTTCTTTTTTATATTTTTGATCGATGCATAATGTCATTCGTGATGTAACACCAAAGGGCAGAAAAAGTCTCTCGGATATTCAGTCAGTGTACTTTTTCATTCAAAATGGGTGTGTGTCAATTTTTATTCTAGACAGTCAATGCATGAAATGTTAACCACCAGAGAAAATTCTCAACAAACACTACAGTTGCAGTTACAATGCCAGGTATTGTCATATTTTTTGCATTGAATAATTGATTTGATATAATATCATAGCATGACTTAATTTAGCCCATAGCTTAGATTCATAAACTGTACCTGACTGAGTTGCAAATTGAGATTCACCTACATGTTTTTTCAGATAACCGGTATGATCACATTTAAACAGAGTGACAGCAACTGTTTGTAACCTCATCAAGCCAATTTTATAATCCTTGCAAAAGAAAAATCGTGATTTTCCCTTTCCATTTTTTGTTGTCTTTTATAACAGTCGATCCCGATACAAAAAAGGAAACAATATGTAACGTACCACGCGGAGAATGCAATAATCGGTGTATCGTAAAAATCCTTTGTGTAGACAGATAGATAGATTTTGATTTACATTATAATATGTTGCCAGCATTTTTATTTGGAGGTCAGTGGACCTTTTACGTTGTGTCAATGTCAGCTTTTTACGAGACAAACTAAACGCTGTATAACTAGTTTGTACGCATTATATGTATTTTGTGGCTAGTGTCAAATAAAAGTAGAAGGGACGTTAGTCTAGTAACTATTGTGATGCGTCTATATGCTAGAGTATTTTATAACGGAGGCATGAATCATAACGCTCGCTCGCATCGAATGGAGTGCGCAGCCAAAAGAATATTTATGACAGGTATGACGTGTTTTCATAGTTGATAGTACAAACACGAAAAGTGGACATGCAACTTCACGGCAAGGTTGTTGTGTTGCTAACTAGGCACATGCAAGTTTAAAACTCGTACTACTCGTTAGAAAAAATCTAAAAACTTTCAATTTCATCTCGCCAAATTTATGATGGGATTCTGTGCAATATTATGTCTTGCAGTTTCCGAACACACTGTCAAGTTCATCGACTTTTGATGCACCAAACTTGTTTATTTGTAAATGAATGACAAGCTGCAAGGTATAAAATTTGGTACAGTTTTGGAAATGATCAGTCAATAGGCTAATAGGCTTGCAAACAAGATATATATACCTATGTAATTTTATTGACACCGACAAATTTACAATCAATGCAAAAAGGTGTGTATTACTGTATTAAATTAAGCGTTTTATTACTACATATATACTTATTTATAAAATGTACTGACTAGAAATTTTCTAACAATTTATGAATATCCTACAGGTATTCTGCTTTCCTTTTTTACTTTCATTGATGAATCAATGCCAAATGCGGAAGTAAATAATTTATTGAGGAATGACAGTAGCTCTAGTAAACATGTATAAATTAAACAATTAAATAATAATTTGAATAAGCTCATTTGTAATGGTCATAATCGTGGCTGATGTCAACAGTAGGATCCTTATCGTAAGGAAAGTGGTCGTCATCTTCACTAAGGGATCGAATACCAACGGAACTGGTGTGAAGCCAGGTAGTCGTCCTATCCGCAATTTGATTGCGTAAAAGTGGTCTCGAGTTGGGGAAAGCAGGACGATCCAATTTATCTCCAAGCTTTCTCAACTCTTCCACTTTCTTTTTTCCTCCAGCGTGAGCTTCTTGATGAACTTTGTGCATTAGCTTGAGGAAATTCCTAATCTCTCGAATACCTTTAGGATAAACGGGCACGGGATGATCTCTCCCCCAACCCCATCCATGTCCCCACGTCTCTAAAGGTTTATCGAAAATCTTATCTAGCGCATTCCCATCATGAAACTCGAATTTTGTACTGGCTAAAATGTGGGGATCATTTTCGGTAGGATAAATAATTGTTCCGTTTGCATAATTAGCTTCAACTTGATCCTCAATACCAAGTCCTCCTGTATCATTTGATTTTTTAGTGTAGGTATCCAAATGTACGATGACAAATGGAGGTTTCCTTTCTGAAGAAGCCCACTCCTTTCCGTGCAGTGCAGCTTTGGAAAGGAAATATGAGTTGGAGATGCGATTGCCTTCTGCCAGCGCTTTGGCAAGGTGAGCCACAATGCTTGGTCCCCCGTTCAATATATCTCCCTGGTTCTTTGCTAATTTTTTAGGATCCGAGTTTGTAAATTTGATGCTGGGTCGATAGATGTACTTTTGACTAATGATAACTCCGTAGCTTGAAGGCTTATCTGCTTCTGTCACCACATACTCCTTGGGCTTTTTTTCAACATGTTTAGGTTTGTTCCATGGATGGTCCCACGGGTTGAAAGGAGCTCCGAAAGACATCCACCTCGGCCCACCAAATGTGATGCCACCATCAATGTCATGAGCTGATTTGAGCTTTATAACTCCCTTGGAAGGCTTTTGGTGCGGGACAGGTGGGAATCTAACCATCAAAATGGCTCGCTCTCCAAATGGCACTTCAGAATCTGGAGGTGGGAATACTTCCAACAGTTTACGTTTTTGCTTCTCGATCTCACGATGCAGCGAGGTGAACTCGGGAGTTGAAGACCTTTCACTTGCAGCCTCGCTGGCTGCTGCAGTTTGGTCATTTGGTGTGTTAGATGTATTGTTGCTGTTGTTGCTGCTGCTGCTGCTACTTTTCGCATAGTTTGCAGGGATATATGAAGCGTTACTTAACAAACTGCTGTAAGGCGAGTTCAAGAATGACTGGGCGAATATATCCAGCTCAGGAGAATATGAATACAGTGGATTTTGACTTGTGGCTAACGCTAACAACTGAAGCGTTTTTAAATACTTGGCATATTCTATTGCTTGTTTCTGCATTTTGTACTGGTACAATAAAGGAAGCAAAAGAGACTGATAATGCTCTGCTTTTGTTTGAGATAAACCGTAGTCGTAGCTGTATGAATTAATTGCTCGTGCTCGCTGAATAGCATTTTGCATGGCGAGCCACTGCAATTTGGCATTATATGAGTTTGCCAAAGGTGGGTACACCATGTTGTTGTGACTTCGCCTATTATGCTCCAAGCGAGAGGTCCCACCGCTCATAGGAAAAACTTCTGGAGAATTTAAATAGTGAATCTGTTGATTCAACGGCAGCCGTTGAGGGACACTGTTGAAACTGGTGTAAGTTGGCTGCTTCCTCCGAAGAACATACACTCTTTGAGAATGATCCATTTTTCGTTTAGGAACATAGTTGTTGCTTCGTTGGTAATGAGAATTCAGAGAACTTCCACCACCATGGATAGCTTGCTTATTGTTGCTTATACCAAGAAGCGGGGCGATGTCTACGGTTTGCGTACTTTTTGACCCCAAACCAGGTTTCCGTTTTAATGACACAATATCTAAAAAAGCAGTTTTAAGTTATACGTTAATCTATTCATAATGTGAAACAATTTTCTCATAGTGCACTATAGTATAGTGTTGTCTTACCATTTCCAACTTTCACCATGGGTCGAGGATGTACACGGTATCTCCGTCTTGCCTCCACATCTCTGGAGGCAAAATGGAGAAAACATATCACGAGAAGAATGGAACCTTTGACAATATATCTTCGGTTAGCCTCCATGGAACTAAATTCACTGAAATACAGTTCGCACTGATTCAAATTTTTAAGTATGCAATCATGCAAATCCAACTCAATTCTAAGGAAAGTTCATTTCTGACAAGCTACTCGCTTGAGAAATTGGAGTAAATTGACAAAATAAAACTCAAGCATTGATGGTTTGAACTAGTTATTTTGTAATGTGTGCATGATTCATACGCAACAGCATACATGCGCCTTGAAAGCCTAACGACAACTGAAGATGTTCATATAGTTGACGCACATCCTTTCACTATCATGCAGTATCCAATTTCCAATTTGGATGTTCGTGTTTTCTTCAGTAGCTAACATGTGCGACACACGCATTTTGTAAGGGAAGTTGACGTGAAACTCGTTTATATTGCAATTTGCAATCAGTTGCACTTATTCAACAAGAAGGGTATGGTTCACAGGACTAGTGTGGTCAGTTGACAACCTATGCTCAAGATTGGGCTGGCCCTCGGCCCACATTTATAATTGAAAAGGGCATATTTGAGCTTTATAGGATATAAAGGTAGGTATATTAGGAGCAGCAAGTAGGGATAGTTGATAGTAATCCTATCCTTTCTCGCCAGCTTATCAATCAGGGAAGACGCACGCTTCTTGCGGCAATAGGCATGGTTGCGCCTTTGTCTGCTGCATTAAAATAAAATCATTGCGAAACTTGTCAGACCGGCGAAGCCGTGTGCATTTGGTTGCTGATTAGGGTGATATGTAGAGAATCAAACACATCTTGTAAGCCCATGACACGATATTGACGATATAGATAGATAGTTGGAGTCAAATTGAGCATCTCATTTGGTTAGATTGAACATGGGTAATTTCTTTTTTTGAATTCTACGAGATCACAGACTCTGCTACTCCTAGAATATTCAATTCGAATATATGATTGCTACTGCTAGCTCTTCTGTGTAATACATATATGAATTCAATTTGTTGAGGGTTCGGTTGTGTTCTCGAGCTGCTTTGTTCATGAAGAATGAAAGTAAGTAAATATTACATTTCTGTATCTAAAGGCTCTATTAGATGGACGTTATTAAGACAAGACTGAAAACAATGTGGTTTGCTTGTCACGCAAGTTTTAAGAGAATAGTGTTTTCTACCGTCATATAAGGAAATACCGTATTCGCAATATTTGGTTACAAAAAATTTCACTTGCTCACACATTATGTGTGTATTGTAGTAGGTAAAGTAACTTTGCACGTTACGTTTTGAAACATATTTACCCAAATTCCTTTCCTAATAATATGTGAATAACTACAAATTATTAATATAGGCATGCATGAATGTATAATGAAGTAGAATATGAGGTTACTTATTATACCGGGATTGAATTAATAAATTTGAATACAATCTATTGGTTCTTTTCTGCAAGGTCGTATACCAACTTTCACAAATAACGTTATAGTAGCAGAGTCGCACAAATGTGCTTTAATGACAACGATTATTTTTGGTTTGCTGTGTGGTCAGTCATCGAGAGTGAAAGATAGTTTGCAGGTCAGTAACAGTAATTCTATTCGATTCTAACACGTTACGTGTTAGATTTGTCAGTTATACATAATTTGTGGAGCATGACATATGGACTCGACTCTCAATGTAAAAGTTTCAATGCTCAATGAATTACGCTATAACCCAAAATTGTGTGGTACGTAATAAAATGATTTATTAAGTTAATACATTTAGAATTTAAATAACTATAAAAAAGAAAACTGGTCATAGATTCAACAATAAATAATAAATTAAATAATTCGATTTTTACCTTTATTGAATACAAAATGAGTTGAGTTTCCACATTTGTGAGAGTACAAGCTCAGAACATTCAAGTTAGCTCATTTCGATTATTTATTTCAAACAAATATGCATTCAAAAAGTTTTTCACAATAAAGGAATGTAATGTAACGTTTCTATTCGGTACTGCTTCCAAGGAACAAACCCAAACCCAAAGCTACAGCCACAACTACACAAATCACAACAACTTTCTTTACTGTCTCTGAAGGACCAGAAACTTTAGTATCACTTTCCCCTTTGTTAAAAGTAGATTCTTCAGAACCAGCTTCGGCGACATCTTTTTCTCCTTCTGAAGTCTTCTTCTTTCTATGTCGTTTCTTGACAGTGCCACAGGGAGTTTCCTTAGGGGACTTTTGTATGTTGCATGTAGCTGGACTACAATCCAAAAACTTACCCTCACCAGTAACATCATCAACGAGAAAACACTCGAGGTCCTTTTTGATATGCTTACATTTACAAGTAAGCTTAATTTTTCGTCGACATTTTTCTGTTTCAGGACACTCTCCACTGTGGCATAGAGATAGACAACGATGATGACATGACAGCTTCTTTACGCATTGGTTCTTGCAAGACTTTTCAGTTTCTGACAGCGATGATTGTTTATAACAAGGCACAAAAATTTCTTCTTGGCCACAGTGGCAGGATACCTTTGCAACCAAAGTGCAAATCGAGCAAGGTCCCTTAAACAAATGAAAAATTCATCAACCATCCAAAATCATCGTATGCCTATGACATTCATGGAGTTACATTTACTACATTTACTACCTCATGACATCCCAAATCACATTGGTGTGTGCATCCGGCCGGCCGAGGTTTAGAACACGCATCTCGGCAAACACCACAACCGTCTGGGTCAGTTGATTCGTGGCATATTTTGTTACAAAAGTGCATTCCACAACTTAAGGGCTTCATGCACAATTCCTTGCACTTTTCAAACCGTTGAAAGCATTTTACTTCTACATTGGTGTGCAATTTGCATTCACTACGGATGATTTCGTGACATGGACCGCATGGTGTAGTTGTTTTTTGATTGTTGTTCCCATTTCCACCTTTTTGCTTAAGGTTATGACATACTGAAAAGAGCAGGTTAATGATGAACGAGTGAATTTTATTTCACTCGTAAACAAGGAATTATTTCGTTTATCGTTAGAAGTAAGTATAAAATGGATTTTACCTTTTTTACATAAATGAGAACAAACCATGCGTTTCCCGCATTTCAAGACGCACTTGGGACAATCTCCAAAATGACATCTGTGGTTTTGAATCTTGGGATGATCACATTTTGGTGGCCTTGTGCATAGTTTAGAACAATCTGGAGGTTTACATTTCCGTTCAAAGCCGCAAGGTACCGTTCGAACGGTACTTCCACAGCGGCATTTCACCTGGACAGTAACCGGACAAGGGTAACATCGACCGACGTGATTGCACGCAGATTCGCATTTGTGATTTTTACATGAGAGAGTTTCTGTAAATGTTGATACAATTTTAATAATAGCACTACTTAAATAATACTTATTAGTTTTAGAAGCACAACTGCACTGGTAGGGGAATTGACATTGAATAACTTACTGCCACATGATGAAGTACATGGAGAACATTCGATGCAGCACTTTCGATTGCAAGCATGAAGCTTGCAGTCCTTCAACTTTTTGCATTTAAATTCACACACCAAGTCTTTGGAACAAGAAACTTCCTTCTCTACTTGTCCACACCTACACTTTTTCACAACTGTTAGCAAGCATAGGCCGCACGATCCTGCAATATCAAGTAAAAAGATTTCGGTTATTAAACGTTTCATAGACTTATGATTATGACTTATTGCAAACATTTATTATGCTATTATCGCATGCTTACCTTGATGACATTTTTGAGAGCTGTAATAAAAACAAACAGTTATATAACTAATCAGAATTATAAAAATAAGCCAAACTCGTTTTGAAATCTGAAAGTAAACTCACCATGTATGCATTTCACAATCCAATGGACGCTGACATTCATTTTGACTGTTCAATTA
Source organism: Orchesella bifasciata (assembly GCA_034697805.1). Classification (NCBI taxonomy): domain Eukaryota; kingdom Metazoa; phylum Arthropoda; class Collembola; order Entomobryomorpha; family Orchesellidae; genus Orchesella; species Orchesella bifasciata. The sequence goes on along the minus strand of JAQGAP010002831.1, from coordinate 630 downwards.
AAAACGTTGTTGAGTATACATTATTAAGCCACAAAACAACAAATGATAGTTTGACTTGTGTATAAGAATCGTACATACCAAGGTTTTCCAAGACCCCGTGATGATCCAGAACAGGGTACAGTTTCTTTGCCACATGGACAAGCAATTTGACAAACTCCACAGTTATCTTCATGACATATTCTATCACCTAAAATAAAACTTTTGCTGATCAATAGCCATTGAAACTATGTCATGTCATTATGATCTACACTCTATATTTATGTTATTTACGAACATTTATGAATTCCACAGCTCAGAATTTTCTTGCATAGCTTTCCACAAGTCACTACACATTCAGGTTTGCCATTTTGGTCCACTTCAGTTACCTTATGACACGGAAAAACTTGTGGCGATGGTGAGGAGCACCGACAATACAATGTAACGGGCACTTTACAAGGAGGACATTCTGACTCGTGACAGATTTCAGGACAAGCGTGCACACCACATGGTTGTTGTTGACCACAAACGCTCTGACAAGCCCACAATTTTAAAAAGCATCTTCTTGTCTGCGGTGTACTTTTTCCACAAAAGCAAGAAACGGTAACGTACTTTGGACAAGGTGGACAGCTTCCTGTTAAGTAACATAGAAAA
>JAQGAP010002830.1:0-13963 GCA_034697805.1 Orchesella bifasciata | reverse complement strand
AATGTGATGTGCAATAAACTTTACGTATGCATATGGCTCCCAGAACAGAAATGGGAAAGTCAATGGCCGTTTGCTCAGTGTACGCATTCAAAACACAGCTTGAAGTAAAATGAATAAATCTCATTTTTTAAAAATGTATATACACATATTTTAATCAAATGACTAGATTGACTCGATTGCTACGTGCTGTGAAAATCATATAAAATTTTGCCTGAAGGCTTTCATTTCTATGAATCTTCCAGGTTAGTATTGCTTCTAAAAAATTTTTTGAGGTAAGCTGATTTGCAATTTAATGTTACACAGGATCGTTTTCCCTAAGCGCAACCTCCAGCCAGTCACAGAAAACGCTCTCAGGCAAAATACAGTTGTTGTTGTTTTTATATCCTATTTCAAGTCAATGCAATTTGCTTAGATGGAAATTCTAGCTAGAATTAGAAGTTGTATATTCAATATGAAAATTTAGACAACGTCTACTTACATACTAGTAGCGTTACTTTGCCCAATCATTCTTTCATTTTAATGCGCAACTGCTTTCTTCGCTCCACTTATGACCTCATTAATCTTCTTGGCTATGTAAACATATTGTGTTTTCTGGATTCTGGTAAACAACTCTCACGTCATTAGTTGAGTGAAAGTGTATTTATAACGTTGTCTTGATCTCTGTTAAACCAATGGATTTGTACAACCTATGTACTTTCAGTTCCTGCAAACTTTATCCATCATCATTAGGACGAATTTCAGTTCTTTCAAACACCAAGAGAAATATAAATGGAATTTTTTGTGAAAAGAGTCACAGAAAGTAGAAAATGAAATTCCTTTTCTCACATATGTGGGAGGAAAACGTAAACCTTGCGTAAACCACACGATTATAGGGAATGAATGACTGTCTCATTTTTTATGCCAGTGGAGTTGCCAAAAATTTAAGACTTTTTGTCCTTTTTTTATGTATTCCATCTTGCTTGCAAATTGCTCTTTACAGGGCAAAGTAAAAGCGAAGCTAAAAATGCTTCATAATCTTAGACCAAACTAATAACTTTGTGCAAAGAAAAATTACCGGTATCAACTTCCGGCGCCGTCTTTTTCATTTAGTCGCGGAAATAAACATTTTTGTATTTTTGATTGGATTTCATTCAGGAAACGCTACAAGGTACTGCATGGAAGGAGGAAACTGGACCAAATCGGATTACAGTGAATGTCGTGCCATTCCAGGATCTGTTATGACGGGATCAAATGAAGGTGGAAATTTGGCTATTACTACTGGAGTCTACTTTTTCGGATATTGTGTTTCGCTCTGCGCTCTCGTCATTGCCATCATCATTTTTCTCGTCTTCAAGTAAGTTTACAAAAATATGGAATGAGGTGTATTTTTTCTTTAGGAGATTTTAATTTACCTTCTTTAATGGGTTTTTCCACATCCACAAATTCCCTCATTTTATATTTTACAATACTTATCTCCTGTATTTTTCTGTAATAATGAAGCTATATACTTGTAAGAAACTATGTGGTCGTCTACCTACCTTTTTTTTATTCAATCTATTCTTAAGAATGGCAGCCCTATTCTCAAACTCAAATGCCATATTATTTGGAAAGGCGAAATTGATAAATCGGTCTCTTTAATCGTGTACATGCCCCTTTGTATGCACGAGTAAAGATCTAGAGACTTGCTGGTATATAAATCTCTCATTAAATAGGTCAGTAATATTTCATGCTTTTGTGAGGAAAAATCTGCTGATCCTGATTGCGTTCGCTTTTGGGTAGGAAAGCAGCTGGTATGCATAATCCTATTAAATATTATGCAAGATATTGATTATGATAAGCATGGGGAAGTAGAAGCACATATTTCATATACTATCTGACAAAGAGGAGGAAAAGCATTGGAAATGGAAGCTACATTAATTTCTCCGTTGTAGTTTGGTGAGTGAAGAGAAGGAAAGGAACAAACTTTGAAGGATTTTTCCAAGCTTAAACCACATAGAGCTAGTGAGATTTGCAATAATATTCAGGACTCAGGACCTCCCTGCCATATATAGTATATACAAGCCAGTCACGTTCCCTGTTCGGTCGAAAGAAAGTTGTTATTGCAACTCACTACAAAAAATATGACACAAGGGGCAACACAGCTCAACGCACAAAATCCATCGAAAGACTAGCCTTTTTGTATGCAAAAGTTCCAAGTTTGTGCTGTACAACTTTGTCTGAGTAAGCATGTCTCGCTGGCACGAGCATAAAATGGAGGAATGATAGATGACCCTTCAAAATCTTGGGGAAAAGGGAAAACGAGCTAAATGTCAAATGTTTGTGTTCTCGCCTTATGACCAAAAAATTGAAGGATCGCGATCGCTATATATCCATTTGCGAAATTTGCTCTTGCTATATAGGGTGGAAAACATTTTTTTTTGCAAAGTTGCAACTTCAAAAACAATTTCCCTACGTCTACATTAAGTCTCTTACAATCTGAAATCGAATTTGTCATGTGGTAAATCGGATAACATGTCGAATCTGTAGAGAAATGTCATTTTGATATTGATCACGCTCATCTTTGTCCATCACCAAACACCCGACGTTGGGAATGTGACAAATCGTTTGTATGTGTAAGACTACAGAGAAGAGCCAATGATTAATGGTATCATGGTATTCATAGAGTGGTATATGCATACGTAAATGTATATGTAAATGTAAATGTAAAACTCACGATCATGAACTCGGCTGTGTAACTGGTTCCAGTGGGAGAGAAAGGTTATCAAAGTTTGTACTCTGTGCTGAGATTTTGTAATCCTTGTCTTGTTATATCAAGTGTCAATTCGATTGTCACTCGGCCGTAAAATGATGAACAAGGATTAGTTAGACGTGAAGGAAATGAGCAATTGGCAGAAATGGATTTGAGAGTCCATTTTTTTCTTTCCTCTATTTCTCGCTGTTTTCCTTATCACGTTACTGCCATATCATCAATATTACGTTTCATCACGTTCATCCGAATATTAAGAATTTTCTTGAAATAGCATCTGCAGAACAGAACTGCCTATAGTAGCAGAAGAGAAATTCTGCTGACTCGAGAGTACTTAACTGACTCATATTTAACAAACATTATGGCTAGTAAAAATGATTTCTTTGGTGGACACTAGGATATGAGGATGGGACATTACCATGAACGAACACTTTACTCAATGTCCTTCATATTTTCTTTCCAAAGATTTTGATGCCCAACGAATTTATTTTTTATGGCTCACATACTCCATTTTCAACACTGGATTTCCTGATATATATTTTGTATTTGAAGGGAGTTGAGATGTCTCCGGAACACTATTCACACCCATTTGATGATCACTTATATTTTGGCGGACACATTATGGATCATTACCAGCTCGACGACCATCACTAGTACCGGAAGCATGGGGATGGGAAGCACAGGGACGGCAGACAATCAGGTAAATTACACTGTCGCTTTGATCTGTCTGTTGTAAATAATGCACCAATATATATGGACCATATACTTTGGCACTGTGATATAAAGAATGAAAAAAAAATGAAGTGGTAGACCTGTTTTAGTACAGCAATATGGTCAGTTATTTAGCTGATTGGAACTGGAATGTACGCAAAAAATGCTTGAATGGGTTTGAATTTATTTGGGAACAATGAATCTTGTGATGGTGATGGCATGATGACCTACTTGTGTTTTTTGTCATACATACAGACTATGGGAAGCTCAATGTCTGGAACTGGACAGACTAACCAAGTTCCGTGTGTCACATTCATTGTACTTCACTACTTTCACATGACCAATTTCTTTTGGATGTTTGTTGAAGGTATGTACACTTTGTCCTTGCACTTATTCTGTTACTCGTTACCTACACTTTATATTATGAACTATGAATTCATGACATACCTTTCCTGACGAGAATTTGTTTTTCTAGACAAATACATTGGTTCCTAATCTGGTTTTTCTTCGCAGGTTTATATCTGTACGTTCTTGTTGTGCAGACTTTCGTTGCTGAAAATATCAAGTTGCGAGTATATGCAAGCATTGGCTGGGGTAAGTTGAACTTAACTTTCTTTCCTCCTCCAAACAAGCAAGTTGTAAATGTGGTTTAATCATAATAAGTTTGCGTAATTGTGACACTTTGCCAACTGCTAGTGACCAAATAAGTCATACTTATTAAAAACTAGTTGGCAATGAATTCTCATTGAGTGTCTCATCTATTTTATTCTTCAGCTCTTCCAATAAGAGTACATAAGAAATACGTGTATTCTGCACGTATGTAGTACATGTACATCTAGATGTAGTTTCTTCATACTAATAAATACTTGGCTTGCTAAGGGTCACTTTAATTTCTAAAGAATAGGAAAGATGGGTGCAATCAAGATGTATTTTACTGGTGCATCTGATTCCATTAGGTCATATTATGTCTGGAAAAGTGATTAGTGTGTCAGCATTTCAACATATATGGTTGACACACGGCAGCCAAAACGACATAAGATATAGATGTATGAAGGGGTGACTTGAGAAGGCGATCAGTTATACTCCGAGCTACTGAACTGCATCTCAAGACTTGGGAGAAAGCCATTCAAGTTGAGCAACGGAAGAAACTATTTAGTCGTCCACAGACATCTCTCCAATGTATATAAATTGGATTGAAGTAACCAAACATTTAACTCCCACAATTTGTTCCAATCAGCCAGATTTTGCCAATGCTAGTTCGCACATTGTATTAACACACAAAAGACGGCGCGAAGAAATTTGCGGCGTCATTTACCTCAAATCAATTGGAAGTTCTGGTACGTAGGGGCTCAAAAATTATATCGAATTGTTTGGTTACTTCAATCCAATTTATATACATTGGAGAGATGTCCGTGGTACGACAAATTAACGGTCAAGTGATTATTATCACAAATAAGAAATTGTTTCTTCCACTGCTCACCTTGAATGGCTTTCTCCCGAGTCTTGAGATGCAGTTCAGTTGTTCTGAGTATAACTGATCGCCTTCTCAAGTCACCCCTTAATACATCCTTATGTCGTTTCGGCTGCCGTATATCAACCATATATGTTGAAATGCTGACACACTAATCGCCTCCCCAGACATGAAATGACCTACTGGAATCGGATGCGCCAGTAAAACATGACTTGATAAGAACTTTATCCTTTCTTTCAACTGTTGTCTTGTATCCAGTCTGATGAGAAGAAAGGTTTTAAAACTTTTCCATAAATATATGCTTATGCAATCCCGTCTAAATTTGCATTCATCTTTCCTATTCTTTAGAAATTAATGCGACCATTAGCAAGCCAGGTATTTATTAGTAAGAGGGAACTACATCTGTTTGAAAGCAATGAAAGCACAGCCTTGTCCTAATTGTTAAGGAATGTGTTTGTTCCTTATAACAAAATCACATTTTTAACCATATAGCATTTCTCGATCTCGAAGCCCTTGGTCCTTTAAACGTGGATTTTTGGAGCACCGAACAAATTGACATGCAGCCTGCTAATTGTTTACTTTCTTCGTATTTCTCATTGTCAATGGGAATTTGTAACTGTTTCATCTAATTTGTCAATAGCCCAAAAGTTCGCTCTCCGTCTTTCAGATCCACATTCATTTTACTTAGGATGCCGCTTATTGTTATTACCTGTAGTTTTAAAACGAAGTTAGCATTTGTCGGCAGCTGGACACGAGGAAATTTAGACAATTGTGATTTAAAGCATTGAAAGATCTTTCTTTTGAATAATGCTTTCTAAAGTAGATTCTGGCCAATGGTAAACCCGTGGCCTTAATCAGTGATGGAATGGATGCCAAGTTTGGGAATGCTTGTGAAACACAAAGTTGGTCCTTATTTATTTCCGCCATGTTTTGGTTCTAGATTGTCAGTTAGAAATGTTTCCCCATTCTTAGAAGTCATCCTTTAGCTTCAAAGCTGACTCTTGCCAGGTCTAAAAACTTTGCCATGAGATTTCTTTTGATAATACCCTGACACCAGTACCCTGATTATGACAGAATCACTTTCATTTCAAAGTCGAAAAAGAGTTAAGAAACACGCGCATCTCTTATTACATATTTTCAAAGTTTGTTCGTAAATTTGATGAAAGTCCTACGGTGTGTTTGAAAACAACCACTTCGTAGATGGTCTTCATAAAGTGGCCATTGAAACTTTTTCAAAGAATTCGAACAACGTTTGATTTTGATTTGATGGTTTGAAGTTTGACTTTGATTCAGGTGGGGATCGCGTAATACAACTTGTCAAACCAACTTTGAGCACTTTCTGCAAATGAATAGCTGTCAGGTTGAGTTGAAACAATATCCCGAAGATTGAAGTAAATTCTGTTGAATTTGACAAGAGCTTCTCTAATTTCCGTTTAAAGTCTCAAACTGTTACTCTCCTCCTTGGTAATGTATACTGTGATATTCTCTAATTTAACGTCAATTTCAGCGACAATGTTGTCACCTTATTTAAATCTAATATAACGATATCTCGTCATACTAAGGGCCAAATTTTGGTACCAGAAATGTAATGAGTTTAAAAGAAGCTGGTACATTTGAGAATGAAGTGGAAATCGACCACTACTCGAAGCGAATATATGACATATGATGTTTTTAACTTCATTTTTATAGCTTTCCTGTTGTATTTGTCTGAAATAATGCCCACTTCACCTTCTACGTATACCAAGGTCTTATCCTAGGTCCATTTAATTGAGTCTACTTGATAAGAATGACAGAGCTTACTAGGAAATTCAGGAGTCTTTGTCCAATTTAAACCTAAACAGAGTTTTTAGTTAAATCAATTTCAACTCCCTCAATAAAGCCGTAGTGCAATTAGATCTACATTATGTATTGGGTTTCCCATGGATGTCAATGCTGTCTCATCTGGATCAATACGCGATAAAGTCTAAATCAAATTACATTATGCTCTTGCAAGACGGTTTATGGGTTTATACTACGTTTATGCTACAAAAATGATTGAAAGGATTCATTTTTTTAACATCTTAGAAACCTCATGATCAGTCTCAACCACACAATGATTACTATTCTTCGTAATATTTAATGAAATTATTATATTTCTCATGTAATTCATTATATGTGCAGGTGTTCCACTGCTTGTTGTATTAGCTTGGTCCATCGCTAAGTGGATGACTCAGACCGAGACGGTGGAATCGCATGTGAGTATATTTTATTCAATATAGGGGTACTGTGGGACTGATATGCTAAATCCTGTATTATATGTTTTCAACTTTTAGATGCCCGACTCCGAATATTCTTCAACTTCTTGTCTCTGGCTTCATGTGAATGAGTACGATTGGATCTACAAAACACCAGTTATTCTTGTGCTTGCTGCAAATATACTTTTCTTGCTTCAGATCATGTGGGTAAGTAAAACTAACTTTTATTTTAAAAAAACACACCCAGTGGAATGAGCTCGATAAGTCTGCGAATACACAAATCCCACTTTAATAACCTACCCGATTTCGTAAAGCTGATTTGTGAACTTTTCCAGTATAGCGCACTCATTGGTGGGTGGTAGAGTGTTAACTATAATTTTATAGCTTAGCTGCTGCAAACAAAGATGATCAATAGCTTTGAAAACTTCTAAACATGGTTTGAAAATCTCGACTTTACGTTTCATTAAGCCCTTCTTTGAAAATGAAAATTGGCTTTCAGTTTCACTTCTAAAACGATACATACTTACAATCACATCCCATTCCAAATTCTAGTGAAAGCCCTTTATCCAGAGATCTGCTATACTACGTCTATGCCTTTATCACAGTTTACAAATTGCATTTTCTACCGTTAATTCACCTCAACGATTGAAGTTTGCAACCTTAAAAACGAAAGTTGTTGTAAAGGGAAAGGTATCATCATACTGGGTTGAGTTGAGAGTTTAAAAACGTAAAAATAGCTCTGCATACATTTGATCTAATCTATTAATCATTATCACAATTTGTTAATTTCTTGTTTTCAGTAGCATAATTATGAATTCATATCAAACTAAACTCAAACGAAACTAGTGTCAAACCTTATAGAATAGTCCATATTCACACCTCGTTTCAAGGAAAGGCATGACCTTTATTAACTCTCGATCCCCATTGACAGCTTGGGTAGACATGGGCCGATCCAAATTGGCCAATTTTTCATTGTAAAGAGAATACCGCACGCTTTGATGCTTTAGAAAAATGAATTAGCGCAATTCATTTACTTTCTCATAGAACCCTGTTAATACCTTCATTAATTTCCAATTTTCTGACGAATAAAGTTTCATGCTTTTGCTCCCACTTCAAAGAAAAATTATAGTTAGAAGTAACCCACAAATGTGACCTTCATACATATATATTCTGACAAGCCTATTTCACTTTTTGATCAGTCTAAACGAACAAAAAACTTTCTCCAACACATCATACCTATTTGGTGTCATGAATTACAAATAACTTGATTTGTTAATATTTGTGCACAAACTTTTCAGGTTCTGATAACAAAACTGCGATCCGCCATGAACCCTGAAACCCAGCAGTCAGTGAAAGCAGCTAAGGCGCTGGTGGTTCTTATGCCGCTTCTGGGTATCACATACGTTCTCGTCCTTTCTGGATCCAAAGCTCCTGTTTATGAGTACCTTCGAGCTCTCCTCATTTCCGCACAGGTTTTACATTCTAATTAAAAGTTTCCTTCTTGGTATTGATATTTTCGTGTTCTCCCAATTATTCGGGAACAAAATAATGGAATAACTTTTTATTTTGAAATAATGCAGATAGTGATGATTCAAACTTTATTTGTTATTCATATAAAATGGGTGATGAATGGAAAAGTTTTTCAATGAATACGAAACTAGTACTATTTTCCATTTTGTTTTGTGCATTCATTACTATACAGTTCTATGTTACGCTTGAATCTTCACTCTTCATTTAGTATGTTCCTCTCTGTTACTTCCACATGAAATGATTGTTTGCAATCAAAGTAAAAACATTCAGAGGGGGAATGATGCTACATGCACATTGATTGTGCATTGATTGGTTTATTTTACCAGTTTGAACATTTCGTTACATATTTTGAAATTGTAATTATTGTTACAAATACACAGGGTTTTCTTGTGGCTCTTCTGTACTGTTTTCTAAATGGTGAGGTGAGGATGGCCGTTCGACATCGCTGGAATCGGCTTCGCTTGATGGGACCTGTGCACAATTGCTGTGATTTCGACAGACGACGTCAAATGCATATGAGAGACTGGAGTCCACGCTCCAGAACAGAAAGTATTCGGTTCGGTATACTATACTCATGCTCATTTTTATTTGTGTTTTAAATGGTAGAGATTATGTTCCGCATGCTCCTGATCCGTGTTTGTTCAGCACAAGTTTATAAAGAACAGCATAACAGACAAATGTAAAACTCAAACCTGTGTTTGTCTCAAAGGTCATGTTTATAATTCTTAGTGTGTGTGGCCAGTGCCGCAACTCAGCAACATGTACAGTCAATACCCTTCGACCAATCTTATGGAAATTTAGGAGTGAAATGTCGAAACAATTTTCTTGAGAGGGCCATTAAAACTAAATACTATTTCAACTAAAACTATATGTATTGAAATTGAAACTTACTTCGAGACCTTTTATTTCAAGCTTGGTTGCTCGTTAGCTTAATAAACCCTTGAAAGACACTTCCCACTACCAATGGACAATGTAGTTAATGTCTTCTACTCAGCATCTTATTTCCTTTCTAGGTGTTTGGGGTGGTAATGAATCAAAATGTGAAAGTTCCAATTGCTAGCGACATAGATGGAAATTTTAAGCATGTATTGGACAGAATGAGCCATATGCATATATATTTTCTCTCGCCATAACAGTAGATTGATAGAAATGACATGTACTATACTGGTTACTTGGTGTTAATCAAATCAGCTCAATTTCCTCTCGTTAATTTCATCGTGAATAGAAAATGGAGCCAGGACTTTATTGAAAGGAAGTTGTGTGTCGGAGGCTGATAATATTATGCTGTGCCTATTGCTTGCATTTTACTCACTTTGTCTTTTATATAGAACTTGTAGTTCCAGAAAGCTTCTAATATCTTATTGAATAATAATAACACACATTTTGTAGACGTGGTAGAGAAGGATTATGTATACAATCGTAGTTGCTGCTAAACTATGCATGCATATGGATGAAGATATGTAAATTTAAAGGTAGAGGTGGTTTTGATGTACGAAACTGGTTTTTACATTTCCGTGTCGAGTGCATTCCTTTAAACGTAGCCTTTTAAGTTTCACTGAAATTCAATAACACAAAAGGAAAAAGAGTACCATGAATATTGTATAGCACAGAGCCCTCTATCATTTTCTCTTCCTTGGAATACTTGAAAGCAAAAGAACAAAGTAAAAGCCAATTAGCATGCTGGTGAATTAAATTTCAACTCCACCCAAAGAGTGTTAAAAAGGAAAAGGCAAAAGTTGTTACGGAATATAGAATCTTACTCGCATTCTATTGGGTGTATGATTTATACGATTGTTTTATTGAGAATGAGAGCTAAATATAGTTTTTTTCAGAACTCTGCAATCACATTCAATTTCAATCCAACTAAAACCTACTTTATAATAATACAACGTTTGATGAAAGAAACCATTTGGTAGACAACTGTTAGTTTTAGTTTTCTCTGCTTTGTAATTGCAACATTGACTAAATTTATCATTGAATTTACATATGTTGCACAAGGAAGTAACATTCGAGTATAGCTTCGGAGAAATTCCATGAATGTTCACAAATGGACACACTCTTTTGCCAAGGTTGAAGGTGTAGTTAATACTATTTTATCCATTATCACTCTCCCCACATTTTCTCCTGATGGATTAAATAGCAAAAGAAAAAATGTTGTTAAAGAGTATGAAATGAGTCTAAAAAGACACGTGCATACATATGGGGAAGTGAAATGCTTACAAAAATAGCTTTGCGAAACCACATTTTCAGGGCCTAGAATAAAACGTAGAAAAAGTTTCTAGAGTCTGCTAAACTTTTCCTTTGTATAAAAACAGACTTAAACAACATTTAGTTTAGGGTTGAGGTCAGCTTTGTATGAAAACAGTTCATGTTCCAGTAATTCTTTCCATTACATCAAGGACATCAAAGCAGGTGGCAGCTTGTTTGCTATGATAGAAAAAATACTTTATACTTTCGAACCCATTTGTAAGATTGCTTTTCATTATAAAAATAAACAGATCGTTATTATTCCACGTGCGGTAATCGTGCTTGTATTGCTTGAAACTCCACTTTAGCAATGGCGTTATAGGTTTTAGTTATATAAAACTTTTTGTGTCTCTTACAATGAAAATCTGTTTTTTCCAATGTAACAACTTTTACTGCGTCTTTTTAATTAAATGCGTGTGTTTTTCCAATGCCATTTCATCTAGGTACGCATGTGCCACTCAGCACGATTTCCGAAAAAGGGACTCAACTATTAGCGAAGCAACCACTATGACCACGATCAACAGTGGGAATGGTGGTCCCACAAGTGGTGGTTGTGGATATGGCTACAGTGTCCAACACTCCTCCGCAGGACCAGGACCCCTATTACAACTCAACCCTGCACCACATCCCACTGGAAGAATGATTACTATGATGAATCTCTTGAAAAAGGACGATTCCGCCAATACTGATTTACCCATCACAAAAAATGGGCGAGGGACCAGCTTGTCCTCAATCATGGACGAGGAAAGTAACCAATTTTCTTCGGCAAATTGCAAATACTGAGTAAGCAAAAGTCTGCGAATGGTGACAAATTGTTAAACTAGTCACAGGTGAACCGGTATTAATGAATGATTGTAAACCGTTCACAGCAAATTGGTTTCTGAGTAATTGTATATAAGAGTTTTAAACTATCTAGAATCAAGTTTCGGTTTTTCCAAGAGATTTGTTCCGCTTGGCTTTAATGACTGTGTATTTAGCTAACTTAATGTTTAAAGCAAAACAAATACTTAAAGTTGATAGGAGTATATATTTAATGTCTGATAACGATCTCAATGTGTTATTTTTTTACTGTGTCAAATGTTAATCAAAGATTTATGAATTATTGAACGTGAAAGTATATATATCTCATAATCTGTATGTGTTTTATGTATTGATGTATAGAAAAACTATTGCATCCCAAACCGTATGAATATGCACTGTACTGTAAACCAAAGTAACTCTAAAGAGTTGACGTGATTGTTGAAATCGTGAGCGGATGTTGTGATAGATAATAGAGACAGTTGCAAGAATGAAGATTGAATTAGTCTGCTTAAAATATATTTTATGTAGATATTATAAAGTACTATGAAAAATCCATGGGTATTGTATGAAATTGAGTGAGTGATAGTAACGCTGAACTTTATCCGGCTTTCTTTTTGTGGTTGCAAATGGATGGCAGGATGGCATAGTATAAAATGTGTACCTTTAATTTTAATTATGGTGGCTATCAAGTATGTACTTTTGTAATGGAATATTGAAAAAAAGTACGTCCTATACATATATAGAAACTATATGTTCATAATAATTTTCTTTCCATTGTAGTGTGATCGTTATTGAGTTAGTTGTTGCGAGAAGCATTCAGTTCGTACATAGCATGTAGTTATTTGATTGAAAATCTCAAAACTTCGAGTGAAAGTAAACCACGTCGAGTTCATTAGTCGTTTGCTATCAGCATTACACGATGATTCTAGCGTATAATATGTAGTTCTTGTTTTATATTGTATATATAAGAAATATCGCTAAATTTAGGTTTTCCTATTCACATGGAGTAAAGTTCAATATAAACGATGTGACAGATGAACGATTGTGATTGTTGAGGCTCGTATCGTAACGGTCGAATGAATTTTTCTACATGCCACATGTCGTTGATAATCAAAAGCCATGTACATTGTTTATTAAATCATGTATATCCTTTTCCTGTAACAAGGCTCATATTTACAGTGTTCCGAGAAAACAAACATTCAAAAATCCGATCCTTTGCGTAAGTTCTTTTATCTACACTATGGATTTTATCTGCCAAATATGGAGTTACATAAACGCAGGGTGCACAAAGGAGCATATGAGTAAAAATGGTTACTCCTACTTTTTGTATAAATCCACTTTCACACCTCTATCCAAAATTAACAGAACTCTACCAAATATTTCCGGGTATTTCCAATATGTTACGCAAATATGGTTGCAGGAATACCGAATAAACATAGTTAATGAAGAAGTAAAATATGTATTTATGTTGTACGTGTCGTAAAATAATATGTTAAATCAATAACTCCCTGAAGTGTAAGTTCGATAGTGTTTGAATTTATGGACTTTGCTGAGCAGAGTTGAAAAGTACGATCTTTTAAATTGGTACCAAACATGCAGAAATAGCATGGAGCCATGAACTTTGTAACTGCCAGCAGAAAGATTTTGTCAAACATTTTATGAGTTCATGCAAATACGATTCAAATTGTTTCGAACGACGCATTTAGTCAGACATAGTGAGCTATGTCAATGTGTGTTAAGTTTTATTGTGTACATGATATGATAAGTAAAAAAGTTGGGGCTTCTGCATGTGGTATCTTACAACTTGCAGCAGTATCGAAAGAAAGCCAAATTTAATTATTTTGATAGTGTCTAATTTTTAAACCAACATGAAGCCATACATTAGGGCTCTATGTAATATTCCCAGCCAAATTTACGAATTCCGTTAGCATCTCAAACTTAGATTTCTCTTACATGTAGGACTCCAGTTTGGTTTAAAGTGTAACGGTCATTTTGTTCATTTCATTCAACTTATAAAATTGTTTAGTATGTTAGAGTAGACTAGATTAAAGTAATAATTAGATAAGTTTACTATACTATTTCGTGTGCTATATCATATTTGTCCATGCATTAAAATTTGACTTTTGAAACAAATAATATGATCACATAAGATGCTCTAGTCCTGATATTTTTTTTACATATTACCTGTACTTGTATGTACGTTTGTTTGGTGTTCACCTCATCTTCATCCTCAGCACCTCAGAT
>JAQGAP010002829.1:0-13964 GCA_034697805.1 Orchesella bifasciata | reverse complement strand
TCTGAACAACATCACTGAACCTGGTGCATCTAAACAACCACATATTATGCATTCAATGCTTCTACAAGTTATATTGTCATGTGTCATGTAAATCAATGCACATCGTAGCGCATCATTATTTATCCAAGGAAAGTGGAAAAAGTTTACCGATTCTGTGGAATACAGTAAACCCAATTATACTCTAAAGAGCAAACAGGAAGTTGTGACACAACCGTTGTGTATTGTTCAAATGAGTGTCCGGTTCAGAAACACAGAAGGTTCAGACTAAAAAAATCATCATCTCATTCTTCATTTCATCAGCATCAATCTGTTCGATTCAAAAGTGTTTACACCAGTAACTTGCTGCATATTTGACAGAAATTACACTCAGATCACGAACTACTTCAATGTAACTAAAAACTATTTATAATGAAATAAGGTGAAAAAATACAAGAGAAACCACTTATGTACATTGCTTCTGTCGCTGCAATAGTGCATGGAATGTACAACTTTGCGAACAAGAACAAAGCAGGTTGTGGCTGCTCACTGCTGGCTTGTCTCCGGGCCTATTAGAATTTCCAATGCCCTCTGCATCTGTACTCACTTTTATACTATTTCAACTCAGAAGTTCTGAGTCAGAGCTCATATGGTATCTGTCATGTGTTTGTGAGAGAGAGAGGAGCGTACAGGTACATGTTTGAGATTGTTAAATAATAGAGCCTTTAGTAAATTGTGTTTTTGTACGCTTCTTCGAATCCGCTAGCACTAGACACAAATCTACGTTCAAACACTCGAAGTAGCGTCGTAGGATACCTGAAAATGGCCACACTGATTAAAAGTACTTCACTTTGTTCAATACATAAATGATGCATATCCATCAGGTGCATTGTGATGTGGTGTTTTTGTTGCTGAAAAATCATTTGGCCAAACAACCAGTTAATCAAAATAAGCTGCTCTAATGAAATTAACTGTGTGATTAGTGATTAGTAACCTGTCATAACACAACCAAAGCTTCCAAGGTTGAACCCTGATATTTGCCACCCATATGGACAAGTGATACCACTCTGAGATTGCACCATTCCATAGCAATTTAGACAAAACAATTAGTATTCCACACTAAAATCCAGCACCCATGAGGTAACTTGTCATTATTACGCGATTACTAGCCGTGACAGATGTTCGAAAATATGACATTCAATCTGGCATGATTTCATGGTTGGATTGATGATGACCAACTTACCACTAAACTACTAAACCTTACTGACACAATAGTTGAGTTGATTTTTTGAATGTCTTCCGGTTTTAATAGCATGCCGAGTTATGCCTCTCACCAGCCTCTCATGCAAACTCGAGTTTAATATGTACCATTGCGATTAACTGCTACATGATAATACTGTGAGATTTTTTTGGAGAATTCAGCTGATATTATTAGCTTTTTGCAGGACTTACTTACGACACGTTCCAATGAAGTGCAGTGCAGATATTTTATGTTCAGTTTGTTCCCAAGTGAATGCCACTCTTTCAATGAACTTTAGTTTTCAATGCTTCTCTCTACTCGAGTTTTTATTGCTGCCAGTCTTGTCATTATTCAGCATGCCACGTTCAGCAATATAGTTACTTGTACAAACGCAAACGTCGGCCCTAGATCGACTTCGACTACTTCATTTGCATCCACGTTAAAACTTGTCGACTCTTATCATTCCAATAACTTTATGGTAAGCTCCGAGGGAAAGAAAGACTCATCATCATCATCTTTATCATCACCTTCCTCATCTGAGTACTTATCGGCGTGTCAAGCCAACCCACAAGAAATGAGAATGGAAACGGATCTAACTGTTGTGACCTTGAATTGCTGGGGAATCCGATTCGTGTCTAAAGACAGAGTCCCACGGATGACAGCAATTGCCGAGGAGCTCGCAACAGGAAAGTATGATTTTGTCTTTCTTCAAGAAGTTTGGACGACAGAGGACTATGAAAGAATCAAGTCTAGAACTGGGGATGTGCTCCCATATTCACATTACTTCTTCAGGTAAATGTCAAATCACAAATATTCTAATACAATATCACATAATTTTGCTAAACTTGATTTTTTTTTCATTTACGTAAAATGGGTAAAATGGGCTGTTATTTTTATATATTGATCACAAACTTTTAAATTGTAGTGGAGTCATTGGTGCAGGCATCTGCATTTTTTCAAAGTCGCCCATAAAAAGCGCATTCTTTCACCAATGGGCCGTCAACGGATATATCCATAAGGTAACGTTCTCACTACTCATATCATCCAATTTCAGCTACTAAAGCAATTGGTTTGACGAGCATTTTTAATGAACAGATTCAGCACGGCGATTGGTTTGGTGGCAAAGGAATTGGAATGGTGGAGGTAGATCACAGAGGCTTAACAATCAATCTATACACCACTCACGTGAGTTTATGAAACAGATTTAGGTTTTCAGATTTCATGCGTAGTCTGAAGGTAGCTAAGTAACGGACTAGTTGCTAATGCCCAAAATTGTGTGCCAACAGTTGCATGCAGAATATGATCGTACAAATGACGAATATTTGGCGCACCGAGTTACCCAAGCCTTTGACACCGCTCAATTCATAAGTCTAACGTCAAAACATGCTGATGCTGTGATTGTTGGAGGGGATCTAAACACAGAGCCAGGGGACTTGGCATACCGTCTTATTGTGCACACTGCTCAGTTGCAGGATGCTTGTAATGAGGTCTTTGCAAAGTCCAAGTCATCTGCGGTAAATTAATAGCTCAAATGTTTAACAATTAAGTCATGCCGTCTTACAAGCTAAACCACTATGAATTTCTCGTCATCAATTGTTACAGCAGGAGCTAATGAACACTTGTGAAACGGCAAGAAATAGCTACTCCTCACCCAGCTCTCTCAAGTTGAATCCATTTGGGAAGCGCATTGACTACATTGCATACAAAGGGGGTTCCAATGTGAATGTTAGTGCTTTGTCATGTGAAACCTCATGGCCAGACCGTGTTCCTGATCAGCCCTTCAGCTACTCTGACCATGAAGCCGTTGTTACCAAATTGAAGGTCTCAAAATCCGAAACCAGTAAGTATTTTATTTCCATTCCCATTTGGATTTTTAAAGGAAACTCGTAACCATTTTTATTTGATTTGGGAATAATGTGGTATTTGTGTGTGTAGATGTAAAAGTACCTGTCTTGAATGAAGCAAAAACTGAGACTTTGGAAGAATCAATAGAGATTTGCAATCATGCTCTGAATCATCTCCAGACGTCCAAAAACATGTACATCCTGCTCTCCCTAGCAATGTTTGTTCTTTTGTCAATGACGGCAAACTTGGAGTTAACTGGATACCTGACTCCTGTGGTACCTATTTTGAGAGCCATCATTCTTCTAATCTTTTTCTTTGGTATTTTTATGAGTGAGTTTCTTCTAAAAGAGTTATATTACAATGCTATATAATTCAAAACTTCCTGCTACTTGAAGATATATTTAAATAAACTTTACTTTGTTTCAGGTGTAATCTGGCATAGAATGGAGGTACATGGAATATTATCGGGAAAGTTGGGCATGTTGATCGAGCTCGGCAGACCGATTGCGCCAGACGCAGAAGTGTTACCGGAAAACAGTGTACTAATTGGAGGAGGAGATGAAAAGTGGACGGAAGTTTATTCAAATAGTCCACAGGATTGCTTTCCTTAAAATAAATACGACTCCTTCCTAACCACATGGTGTAAAATGGGGAGAATCCCATTATAACAATCATTGCTAATTTTAAGATAGTCATAGTTATACTCATAATGAGATTTTTCCCATGGTAGATACCAACTCAGAGATGCTTCATAGCCGTCAACAGTGCTATTCAACGGCAATGAATTTTGTAAGACTTTTTAAACCTTGTAAGTGCAATCAATCACTTCAAATCCGATTCTCCAAAACATAGTAATTGTACGTAACCAGTGGTAGTGTCATATTCGGTGGTGGTGAGTGAGCAGGGACCAACCAAACGACGTATTTATGTCTGGTCACTACACTACAGTTTTTGCTATCGAAATGAATGACTCTGCTCCATCGTAACAAAATTGATTAGTAATTCCTGGTTGTGAACAATACCAAAGAAAATCGCGATGTGAAACTGATAATAAGCGGTCACAAGTAGAAAATAGTTTTAATCTAGCAGCTTAAGAGGGGATAGATTTAAAAAGACACTTATAAGACTTTATTTTACTGTAGGCATTCTATAGGCTGCATCATATTATTTATGGGTACGATTACAAGGTAAGGCTAACGTGTAAATGATAGTGACATTCACCGTGATCGATATCGACAATATAGATTGTATTACAAAAGCAGCATTCCGTATTCCATCCTATTAAAGTGTCGTCTAGGTAGGAAATTTGTGAAACCTGTGCAACTATATATATAGAAATTAAAACAGGTAGAGATTTGGAAACTACTTCAGTTCCTTTATAAAAGAAATGTACCTATGCGTATTACATATAAAAATTGCTTTTAAGTGGGATTATTAATAAAATCGAGAACATGCTACTTTAATTCAACAAAAATTGAATTGTCATTCGCATAATTATATATTAGCATTTTAAAGAAATTGTGGTGACTGAATCAACCAAATATAGGAAATACAACTTTAATTTATGATTTGCTAACGGACAAACAGGTGTTTGCAATGCGCAAAGATGTATTTCAAGCAATTACGGCTAATGTCTTAGTGATAATACATAATTTCAGTTTCTTCTGCATTCATAATACGTCGGGAGATTAAGCAAACGTATAGTATATTCATATTCTCATGACCTGATGACGTTTAGTTTGCCCTAAGCTGACGAACTGCATGAATCATCGCTGCTCTTCTATCGCTTCTTCGACGATGCTAGAATTACGTGGAAAAATCCTAATCCATCAACTCAGCAGCCACCCACTATCAGTAGTACTGCTTGTTTGCATGACATGAGCTAAGCATGAAACAGCAGCATAGCATCACGCCATAACATGCATTCATAAGGTCGGTGTACGTAAACCAACAACAAAGATGAACTATATCTGACCAGTAGAGTAGCATGCGAGACGTAAATATACAACTTCCTCGGAAGAAAACTCTCGCACATGCACATGAAATTGAAAGAATTCATTAGAAGTTCTTTGATTCACACTTAAGAAGCCCACGTGGATGTGAACAAAATATGCAACATTTTACAGACTCTGGATTACAAATCCTTAAAATTGAAACATTTCACGTAATACACATAGCTGTGCTTAAGTATGCATTGAAGTTACTTCAATGAAGTACACCAGCAGTCAAGATTGAAATTGATGGATGGTAATGATGAAGCAATCTGACACTATCAAAGCTTGTGGGATGCTTACAGCTAGGAATCAGAGGTAAAACACTGTCGTCATTCTTTATGAGTTCGTTCACATAACCGAATGAAATGGCAAAACGTGGCAATTACCGCATGCTTTTTTTGATGCAGCTTATTTGTTCTGCAGCTTGAATTGGTTATCGTTACATAAAATGGTAGAGTTACGTGAATAAACAAAAAAAAAATAGTCCGAGTCAACTTGACTTTTGCTTGGTTGATGCAATATTGTATTTACATTGCAGTTGTTACGATTCAGCGTGTTCATATTCATTATGCATAGTAGATACGCATTACGCACTTGTCTGGAAGACAATATGACGAAGTGCAGCAGTATTTACTTTCTTGAACAAACGTTCCGACAGTCACGGGTACAGCATCTCGTTAGATGACTAGCTCAATTTTAGTTACACTCTTCAGCCCAGCTAGCAGTATCGTATTATGCTTAACATTTCCAGTCTCCTTTATATATGCAACCTTGATTTACAAGGTTTATCTTTTTGGTTATTCTAATCGTAAGTTTAGATAGACACACGTATGCAATGCTTCTTTACGTCGGAAAGCATTTCTAAATTGCAACGTAGCTTGAAGAAACAATGAATTTTCAGTTAGCACAGCAGAAACCAAAAAGTTTCAATCAGACCTTTTGGGCATCCAAAAAACATATATCTATGCACCAAACAATGATATATTTTGTCAAGAAAATCAGCATCATCGGCCTCCTTATAGATAAACCTCATCGTCCCTTCCATTCACTAAAAATACATATGAAATAATGTCCAAAAACTTGATCTGCATGAGCTTAATGTACTATTAATTCCAATCTGATGCTTCATTACTTGAAATTTATGAAGCGTAATCCTGCATACAGAAATTCATTTGAGAAATTTTTGATAATGTCACATACTGTGAGTTTATTTGTAGATGATAAGTTATATAGAGTCAAGTAGTAGAGCTAGATAAGTTACAAAATGCAGATCGTTTCAAATGCAAGCGCCCACCAGAACTTGCATCAGCTCTTTTCTCTACAAAAACATCCTACAAGGTACATTATAAGTGACTATGCAGTAATGCAGTGGGATTCTGCTTGTTTTCCTTTAGAAGAAACGTACAGGCTGGATACATAATTTAGAATGGTGTTTGAGTCGTATTCGTATATCATGCAGCACAGTAAACAGCCTGTATATACGACGCTTACTCACTCATCATTAGAGTTTTCTAGGTACTACTACATACAACACGAAGCTACCAGCGGTATCACAGCATGACGTCACAATAAGCTTTGTGTCAGGGATTTCCTTTCCACTCCACGATTACTAAAGGCGGAATCAGTCTGCTACAATCTGATATGTTTGGCTTTCAAGTGGACGTATACTATTATGCTATGATTGCTGAACAGTTGAATTAATACAATTAGCCAAGTTACTACTTTGTTTTGTAATTGTTACTGCAGCAGAAAAGAAGCAAATCAAATCAGTTTCAATAAATGCGCCTTGATGTAAATATTCATATGCTGTAAACATTTGACCCTATGTTCAATCATTTTATATTTACGGGAATGTTCGAATTTATCATTTAGAAAAGTAGAAAGGTCAGTTTGAATGGAATTTATTGAAGTGAGATTGTCGATTGCATTACTGTTAAGAAGTCATTCATCTAAGTAGCGCTAGATCCTAGACTGAACATGATGTGGGAAGACCTTGGGCATGCAATCCTGTAATACATTTCATGAATCTACCTTTCCTATCGTTGCGAGTGAAGTGGTTTTGTATTGCGAGGATGCTGATGGTCACCCTTGCATGCTAACGTGTCATACCCCTCTGAGGAGCGAGAACAGTCTACATTTTGCAACCAGAAAGTACACAATAATATATCAGAAAACTGAGCGTGTTTTAATAACTGTTGGAATCATCACTACCCAAGCAACTTTACAGGGATTTAAAACCATGTTTTTACAAAAGATATCAAAGACATCTAATCGAAATATCGTTTTTTGAGAAATTCAAAGCAGCAGAAAAGTTTTTCGAAATTTCTCTTATCCAGAGCAAGCCACGTGTAGTTACATGCGTTAACGCTACAAGAAGTGTTATTATTACGAAGCAAATACTTTGTGATTCGCCACTCATCTATTTGTCAAGTATAAAGGATTTCATCAGCTACAATTACTGAAACATACGTCGTAGTTCCGGACTCGTGCTTTGTGTCAAGTTAAAAAGTTAAATTGCAATTGCAAAATCTAAACGAAACCCGTTTCAACTAAACAATATAAACTGTTTTTCTTGTTAAAGCGTCGAAAGCGATTTGAAAAGTGACGAATATTATTTTATTTGAAAAAGTTACGAATAAAAGGACGGGTCCCAAAGTAGGTAAGTAAGGCTAATTGCCTCCTATGTATATTGAATCATCTTCCTGCATCCATATGTTTAACAAACCGCTTCTACTTAGAATCAGCACTTAATTTACGCGTTTCTTACAAATAGGAAATTTACATCTTTGAAGACTTCGGAGATACAAGAAAGGTCTCAGGTCCAGGATAACTCATCGTTAAAATTCAAATGGAGAGTTGGCTTTGCAACGCTATCAGAAGCAAGAATCAGAAATCTTCTGACAGAGAAATGCATATGGAGGGAGCTTTTCCATTGTTCACCGTAGCTACAGCAGCACCAGCCCCTTATTACCCAGTTGCAAAGGGAAACTACGCAATTTCTTGTCTTACAGCTAAAACTACGCCCACAAATATTGCCGAAATTCCATTTCTCGTGGAACCTTTTTCTCCCGAGAGTTTCATTCTCAACGAAGATAGTGCAGATTTTTTGCTGGTAGATACAGACATTGTTGATGTACATTTTAAAATTAATTCAATGAATAGTCACCATCAGTTTTTGTGGAATTCCTGTAAAAATCAGAGTTCAAGATGGTAAAGTAAACATTTTAGTCATGGCTACTTCAAATGTAGGTTAGGTTAGAGTTGTTTAAAAAAAAGTATTTTCTTGATAAGTTACACTTACTGAGATGTATGTTACACAGTAAGTTTCAAAGTTCATTTTTACTTCACTTTTAACCTAAAAAATTAAGTAGGGTTTGGATACAAGTTCCAAAATCTGAGAGAGAAAAGCAATGTCGAAAACTGAGCGTAGAAAACTTTTTCAGCCCATTCCCCTTTCCTCCATATTGGACCCATCTCATCAGACACCATTCTCAAAACTAGAGCAATTTCAATTCGATTTGGACCTCTCCAACGTTCACAGTCATCGTCCAGAAGTAGAGCAGATTAGTTTGTGGAGGAAGCTTCAGACGACACTGATAAACGCCATGTCAAATCTTGTCGTCATTTCCCAACCAGTATTTGCAACCAGTATGGGCAAATCTACACCAAACAGTGCCACCACCATGTCGTTAATTCCGTGGAAACCCAACAAGAACTGTGAGTTATCTGAAGTCATCAACTTATCGGATGGTTCCGTGTCACCATCCAAACAGGAGAGTCACCAGCAGCAGTCGCTTTATCATTCAGTTCGTAGTGGTCTGGAGTGTCTTCGTTATTTTGCGACACACCCGTTGCACGAGGAGAAACCGACACCAGTTCACAACTGTAAGCAAAACATTAATTCTTCATTCGACTTCAGTTACGCTGACTCTTCTAGTCGTGTTTCTCTTGAGTCAAATAGTGGGTGTCTGGGTAGTAGTGCTATCTTGTTTCCGGTCCCCTTTCCGTTCTTCGTGGCATCTGAACACCAGTATTACTCAACCTCTTGGTGTCCTGCTGCTTCCCAAGTTCCTGCCCCGACTCTTTTCTCTTTGGCTATGAGCGGCTTTCTTCTAGCAAGTCCTCCTTATTTGAACGCATTTTACGAAAATTCTTGCCTTTTCTCTCCTATCCATAACATGAAAGGTTCCCCAGCGGCCCGCCAACCAACTCGAACAATGAACGGAGCTGCCAGCGAGTTCGAGATTATCATCCACGCCACTAGTCATCAGAGCAGTCAAGAACCAGGAAAAGGTTTATCATCCACCACTTCAGCACCATCCTCAGCTAAAAGTTCCATGGGTGAAGGAGGAAGTGGTGGCTGTATTAGAGTAGCAAATTGGCGAAGTAACAATAACGACGACAATCACCCCTTCCAGTCAGTCTCAGTTTGCTCATCATCATCCTCCAAAGGAGGAACTGTCACATTTTCCTGTGCTTCAGCTACCTCTTCCTCTCCAAGAACAATGGCAATAGCTTGTCCAAGGAGTGCCACCAGACGATTAAAAACAGAGTCCGAGTCCTCAGTTGACTCCTTTGTTGAGTTCTCCTCTTCTGTGGAGTCTGCGGACAGCTTCTGTATCGTCTTTGAATCGGCTGGTGGATGCATTGACGAGGAGTATTTGCTGGAATTTGAAAGAGACGACGACGACGAGTGGGAGGATGATGATGAGGAGGAAGAAGAGAGCGAGGATGAGGAGGATCAAGTTTTTGATTATGCTGCCGAAACAGATGGAGAAATATTCCAGACTGAAATTGATGACGGGAATGAGTTACAAGGTTTACCTGAGCCTGACCAGACGGATGGAGCCAGTTGCAGCGCCACTTGCCCCAAAAAGCGTAAAACAAAGAAGGTAAGCGTTTTTACCAAAAGTTAACGTTGGCACTTAATATTATAATGCAAAACTTTAAATGCTGATATCAAATTGTATTTCATTATTTCTCCAGGTCTCATTTGACGAGAAGAATCTAGTGAGCGTGTTCGAGTTTGAAGACGATGCTGAATCAAGACGAGCCAGGGAAACGTATTGGGAAGTGTTTGCCAGAGACCGTGCCCGTTTTCAGGATCGAATTTTCAGAACAGGAGACATCCTTGAGCCCATCCTTCTAGAACGGCACAGAACTAAGGTTTTCAACTGCCGATTTCAAGAGCCTCAGGCATAACCATCTCTCCTCAGCTCTTGTCGTCTGTGAAACTTTTAACGTGTAACACGGATGTTCAAATTAAGTGTGCCCAGCTATCTAATCTTAACTCTGTACCGCAATCACAATATTTTTCAGTCAGTCGTCAGTCTATCGAATCGGACAAATATAACCATTTTTTGTAATCGGAAGCCTTGCAGCAATATTGGAGCTGGTTATGTGGACTCAGTCAGGATTTTTAAAGATTGCAAGCTTTTAACTGTTAAAGTTACGAATGAATTTAGCTACATAACTAAATTAAGCAGATTGCAAGTTGTAAATTATGAATGATTAGTAATAACAAGCTACTTCTGAATATATTATTAGGTTATACAATCTTTAATTTTAATAACCATTTTCAGTTTTTGTCTATTATCAGCAACAGATAGAAAGATAGAGCAATGTTGTCAATCGATATCGATTTTGCTACTACTTTATTTTGATGTTAGACGTAACTAATAATGGCATTGAATGATCTACCACTTATGTGATACAGTGATGATACTTGATACTACATTTACTTTATAAATATTCAAACTATATTATGTGCAAATTAAGTACGTTTGGTTTTAATGTGATGCGTATTTTTGTTTGCTTTGATTAGTTGTAATGAAAAAGTTGTGATGAATTGTATAACTAATAGCTTATTTGTATGCTCAGCGCATGCATCAAAAGGTTATCGATCATTAGTTAAGGTTCGAAGCAATTTAATTGAAATGATGACATAACGATATTGTAAACACAGTCGATACGCAATGAGAAATTAAATGATGAAATCGGAAATATTCCACTATAAATAAGAAATAAGATTGAAAGCGTAAAAATCATTTATTCATACAATTTTTCTTGACATTTTACATCATTGCTAAGGAATTACATGGAAGTAAACTATATTTCATTATCTATATAACTTGTGACCTGCAACCTTGCTTTAAAATTAGGGTGCTATACCTAGGGGGCTAAATATCCACCTGAAGTATCAAAGGAACAGGTAAACAGCAAAGGAAGCTCACATTTCTATGACTCATCTTTCATTTCTGAAAATTGCTGGAGCTTTGTCAACTGCGTAAGTAGGATTCTCGCTTAGCGAAAAGTCACCAATCACGGCACAACACGACATGACAAAAGGTCTTCATGTAATTAGGGCATTGTTGAGCTGGATATTGTTCTGTTGATTGAAGAATACGGTTGATATTACGCAGTTAAATCAATTTGTACTGCGTAAGGAAGAGGTGTATTCGAGTATTATATTTGTAACAAAATGAATCCTGTCTTAAAAATCCATTTTACGTAGCAAACAAATCATTTTGACACTTTAAACTCGACGAATTGTTTGTTCATTTTAAATTTCACTCTGCATCTTCATTTTCAAACGCACCTTTAAAACATTTTTTTACTAACCCTATTAAATTTTTTTTTTGCATAGAATCAAAAATTTAAATTATTATAATGGATAAAAACAAAGTCTTCATTTTTATCCCTTGCATACTGGCCTTATTTTCGCTTCAAGTTCCAATGTCTTCTTGTTCGGGCCGCTTTGCCCCACAGATAAAGTCCACACTATTAGATGTCCCATATTTTAATGCAACGGCTGACAGGGAGTTCCTCTGGAGCGCAGTGGAATACGAGCAAAAGTATTATGTTCTGAAACTGGCTCACTTTGGTTCAATGCGATCTCGTAAACAGAGACGGGAGGCGATGGAATCCTTTACTGAAAAGTATTCGTTTGTAAGCTGAATCAGTATTTACATAGATATAATCTGAAAATGCATTCATTTCTTTGATTTTGATGTAAATCCTAGTGAATATTATTTATCCCATTTCAGAACTTCACAAAGGAATTCTTGTACCGTAAAATTTTCGACGACAATCTAGGCGATGTTACCCAAGCGTTGTACATCCCCATTGCCCACATTCTTGCTCGGCAAATCCACTGGGCTATCGATGGGCTTGGCACCGATGAAAATACGCTAACAGATGCACGAATAACACTTTACTTTCTCTATGATCACAACAAACTATAGTATACATATTCATAAGCATTGTAATTTTCATAAGTACGTGTTAATTTCTATTCCAGATACTCTGCTGTATAGATCCGGAGTATGTCAGTATGTCAGAAATTCGCAACGAATACACACGATTATATGGATCCGAAATGGACATTGATGTCAAGAAAGATGTAGGCGGTATGTATGGGGATATGCTGGTGGCACTTATACTGGTAATGCCCGATGTGTTTAAATATGTATCGTCCCTTCCGGTTTCTAATTCATTTAATATACTGTTTTCTACAGGAACACAGGTCCGTCAACACGAATGCCGATAACGCTAAAAAGATGGCAACTAGATTCAGAAATGATAGTATGGCGAATCTCGAATATGAATGCTAATTCTGCCAACAGCAGTTTTTAACCTCTCCTTTTCGCTTTTGTATTTCTTCCTAGTTAAACTCTCAGAGTTCAATACTGGAACCCGGAAACCTGGCTGGTATTATTTTGTGGAGCGGTCCTACGAGGAAATCCGTCTAGTCGCCGATTATTATCATCAGTTATCTCAAAATAAATCTTATTTGCGATCGTATGTGGAGAACGCCGGCTCAATAACAGCTCACAACATTTTTTCAGTAGGCTTTTGGAAGCTTTTTCCATCCATGCCCCTTTTAACTGGCATGTCACACTTTCAAGACCTGCTTATTTCCATTGGTGAGTTCTTAAATTTGCTTGGGAACATCATTGGTTTTGTAATACGCCTGACCTGACCACGTACTTTTCCATTGAAATCCCAATATAGTGGACTTCTCTGAAAATAAACTCCAATATTACATGCAGCTGCTATGGAAAGGTGCACGGGATGACGATAGAAAACGTCTGTCCAGAGTAATTGGGATACATGCTGATACGGATTTTGGAATAATGAAAGACATGTATCACGAGTCTGCCCCAAACAAGCCTATGGAGCAGTGGTTTCTTGAAATGGTCCCCTGGAAAGAAGAGCATGACATGCATCGGCAGCTCCTTGCAAGAATCATTGAGGGAAATAAAAATGTTCATAGGGACGACGATTGGATTAAAATCTGGGAAGCGTATGAGGAGTCCATCAGACCAAAGCCTCCAAAATGCTACTTAGGAACTCATTGTAAGCTCTTGCTAAATTACTAATCTTTTTCTCTGTTGCGTTGCATACTAAACCTTTTAATTATTTACTTGCTCCGTTTTTTTTATTTGTAAACAGTTTGCGAAGAAAGGGACTGGTGGTTATCGTAATAATGTATCTTGGACCTCTATATCTCTTTGGGTTCCTGACTTCATGCACTCCATCACACCCAATTAAAAATTACCACAGAAACCAAAACCATGATGATCAATTAAATCGGTAAATTTATTTATATTTACGCTGTTTTAGCAAAATGTGTTATACATAAAACATTTCAATGAATAAAGCATCGGGTTGTGATGATATGGAATCATGAATCGGACACTGGTCTTTGTTTCTCAGCGTATGCTTTTCAGACATCCAACTCGGCCATAGAAAGGGAATGTTTAGGCGCTTAATTTAGACCAGAGTAGATAAAGAATGGACTATTATGTGGATTGGATTGGTAACTCCAAAACACAATTAACAATATACAATTTCATAACAATCTGTTAATGACCAGAGCTATCAAAATCATGGTCATCAATCCCATT
>JAQGAP010002828.1:0-13965 GCA_034697805.1 Orchesella bifasciata | reverse complement strand
TTTCTTCATCTTGCATGTTGTTCACAATTTCCCCCATCTGACCTTTGAACTCATTAGCTGTAATGGGAAATTCCTTCCTAACGGATGTTAGATTATTGTTAACGAAGAAAAGCTCAACGATTCTCGCATCCCCATTACGACTCATATCGCAATCATACTCGTTGTTCTTGTTAACTGCAACCGAAAATAAAAATTCATCAAAATACGGAATTAAGCACAATTGAGAATTGATTGAGCAACTAGATTTTACCCTCCAAGTTCGAGATTTTCGTTGATGGTCCATCTTGGCTCTTCATTCGCTTCAAAATTCTTGAGGTTGTTGGGCAATTCGGCTGTTTTGACAGTTCCATATTTGCATCTCTCTGTTCAACTGCGTCGAGAAGGAACTTCGCGATTTTCGGAGTCAATCCATCTCCCGGCTTCTTGGGATTCCCTGAACTATCGCCAGAATCATTTGAAGCCATGATGGACACCTAACTTTGATGACACCGGAGCAATGATCTGCTGCTCTGTTCATTAGAAAAAAAACATAATTAAGCATTGAATGAATGAAATAAATTTATTTATGAGAACTGCAATGTACCAGAACCGACACAACTGTTTTTGAAGATGTCGAATTAAAGGTTGGATATGGAAGAGAGATCTGATTAGAAACGACGCTGAAGCAAGCGAATCAAGGCGAGAAGAAGTTCAAATCCAAGTGGAAGGAGCAAACGTAGGAACACGCACTTCAGAAAACGCTTATTAACCTTAGAACAATGATTTGTTAATATTTTATCTAACTGGCAATCAATCACAATTTTGTTCAACACCTCAAACTCACAACGCAAATAATATTGTTGGCACGAGAGCATTATTTGTGATATGCCTTTGACCAGATGCTTGAGCGAGAGAATAAACACGTGCAAAGTCTCCAAAATGTTTTAATTAACCATAATTATTCTCAGCGTTGTCCGAAAATGTTTTTACTAGTCATTTATTGAACATGCGCCTGCCTTTCGAACAAAGTTAGTATCATATCCGGACAAGGCTGAGAACTGCTTTGCGGACTTTCCAAAGTAATCGCAATTAGCCCCTTTGCAAGGAACCGCAGAAGTACGCGAATTTGGAGCCTAAACTAATGTTTTTGTAAAGAATAATTTTTCTCAACATAAAATAAGTTTTAATAAAAGTAGTTTGATGTACGGACGAGGCTGAGAACTGGAGTTATCCATAATTTCTCGATAACACTTTTATCATAAGAAATAGCATGCAATATTCTGAGTTTCAATGTCATTTCTGCAGCGCCAAGCGGATATTTGAATTATCTGGTTTATCTCTTTTCATAAGTTATGGTTATACGGATTTAGATTGGAAGGTTTCTCAAGGTGATTTAGAAGGATAGTATTTTCAGTTCAGTAACATAATTTTTTGAAGCAATTAACTCTTAAAATTAACTGTAACTATTCGTGGCTTGTGTGACTTCTCTGCCAACCGTCTCCGCCCCAAAAGTCTGAGGTAATTTTTGCAGTCATTTTTGAATATGATGATGAGATATCATGAAAACACATTGTTTTAAATCTTAACTAACAATCATAATTATTTTGGTAGGTCATCATGCCAGCGCCAGAGGACAGAGTGTGGTGTGGAAACTGCAAGGCAATTATAAAGAGGGATCGTCGAAGCGCATGTGGACTTCACGAGCTTCTTCAATATTGGAACGAGAGATGCGGAAAGACGTATTTTCTAACTGATTGGATTTGCGGGAAATGCCGACAGAGAATGCGTAACGCAAAGTTGAAAGATGTGACTCTGTAAGACTCTGTGAAAGAACTTGTTTTCGTAACTCCAAATGAATGGCAATTAAATAATTAATCAAAATTTTAACTCTGTTTTACATTGAGGTTAAGGAATTAGAAAAAAATATACGTATGTTGCTTAATGTAAAGAAGAATTGTGACAAGCGTGCAATATAAAATGACACTGTATCCTGAAATACTTCCAATTCATACAACCAATATTCTAGTCTTTTGTTGAAGACAATTCTCTGTGTTACGGTTGTAAAGAGGAGATACAGTAGATGTGGGTGAGAAGCGTTAGTGCAAAAACCGGAATGAATAAAAAGGAACTCTTGGATTCTAGATGTCAAACGATTGTAATTTAAGCAGAGCAAATATTTTTTTAGCAATTGAGATAGTTTAACAATCCATTCAAATATATTCCAAATTTGGTTAGATTGCAAGTTTCAGCAAGTCAACAGGTCCCAGTTTTGAATTGTAATGGGAAGACATAAACCAGATTGGAGGCCATTTGGTTGTCTCCTAGCTCTGAGCTCTTTACTATCTCCGAAAGATCTTTGGGAGCGCCCAAATGTGATGACATCGTTGGTGTTCATTTTGAATGCGCTAATGCATGTTAAAATATTGTAAAATGCAGCCAACGGTTGCAAAGGTATACTTGTAAGTTGTAACTTGTAAAAAAAGTTCCAATTAATTCCAATGTAATCTGACGATGGAATCAGCCAAAATGAAAAATATTCAAATAATGTCCTGTTAACCCATATCATATGTTTAATCAGCCACTATCATACATCAGTATTGTTCAATGCTACCAAAAATAATGGAAAAGTATAATTCAAAAACCTCTGCAAAGAACGTAACATGTTTGATTTAGGGAAAATAATAGGGGACCCATAAAACAATAGAAAGTCCCAACTCGTGAAAATAAAATTCTCCAATTCAAGACTTTTAAATAATAAACGTAACTTTTTATTTTGTTTTCCCATTCAGGAGTGGATCACTGGTCAAAATATCTTAAGATTTATGGTATATCCTAAAATGTGATGGTATCTGTATTTTTGCTGGAAACTTGGACAAGTGAATTTAGATTTTCATAATTCTCATTCATTTTAACTTTGTCAAACTTGGTAATGCGTTTTCCGTATACTTTATAAGTTTTCCGATGGTATATTCTTTAAACTTATGAAACTCTCAAAATCATGGTCTCTCAAAGTTGGAGTACCGTTAGCAGGAGTAATAAATACTTCGTTTGCTAACTAAAGTTTTGTATCTGATCTCGGTAGATGTATTGCTGGCCCAATAGAATGTGGCTTTTTGCTTTCCTTATCTGATGCCTGGCATTTTACGAGGTATGCAAACAAAAACTACAGTCTTTTGCTTGAGTATGTTCCTTTAAGTTCAACGGTGAAATAGTTAATCAACAAGTTTTAACAGTTGTAGTAGAATTGCTTTCATTGACACGTTTCAGGTATGTTTCTAAAAATTTGCATACACACACCGCATGTGCAAAGGTTTATTTTATTGATTACGAAACAACAAGGCATTGGAACAACGAAATCATGTACACAACAAAAGAAAAGCGAGTTATGAAGCCATTATTATGGACTCTTTAAAATCATAGTCACAGCAGCCATATTGTGACTGCGGCCTGTGGTTCATCAATATTCAAAGCTTCAAAGTCTCGCAAATTCTAGCTAATTGTAAGTGCAATAGTGACCATACCTTTTATTAAGGTGGTCTCAAAACGCAATGCTGTAAAACTTCATGCAATTGATGCAGCAAGTCAGTTTATTCAATTTGAACTGTCTTTATATATATGGCGACACTGCCACGTACCTGCCTGTCATCATAGTTTGCATGCTGTCAATAGTATTACAATGCTTGACCGGCCATATTATATTATTTAAACAAAATACTAAATTTTCAGCAACTAATATGCTCTTTTCACTTCAGTTTTCAGGTTTCACTTTCATCACAGTATGTTTTTCGTGGATGTTGTTGAGTTCCGTTTAAAATTGATATGATAAAGTATATTTTCTTTTGTGGTATACTGTAGTATGGGGGAAGTCTATTTTTTTAAGTTGGACAATTGTGTGGTTTTATGAGCCTGTTAAATATAAACATTTGATTTACACTTGTAGAACCATTTTAGCTTCACTAAAGGTCAGGAAATGCTTTTGCATATTTTGTAATTTAATTATTATGTTCCCTGTTATGTGGCACTGCGTTTTTGTGCTTGTGTAACCAGTTTTATATAACAGTTGGTGTAGCCATACATTGGCACTTCTCCGGATGAAATTTTTATAACAAAACGTTGTTTGCAAAAATGTCACGAAAAAAACATGGAAACCTGAAGCAAAACATTACCTCTTGTCAAGTTACTCCGTTTCTGAAAATTTCTAAGCTTTATTTAGATAATCGCGTAATGCTAATCTGGCTTATAATCCAATCAATAATATCGATTGTAACTCAAACATGCTTTTTTCGATCCTCAAGCTTTAGTAAACCAAATTAACAACGTCATATTTTTATAAATCATAGATATTTTTGATTTATTACTGCAGAAACTACTTGTAATCTAGAGCTCGTTGCTTAGTTAGCCATTACGTAAGGTTCAAGAATAGAGATAGAATACCAAGGTCCATATAACTACTTCTACACTTAACTATAGCCCGAGAGCCGCGACTATTTCACAATTGAAAAGTGTGTTTCTGGACACAATAAGTAGATAACTCGGTTCTAGAACCATTAACTAATTGTGTAAGTGATATAGTGGATTCCTGAACTGTAACGATGTCCGTTGGAAAAGCATGCGTCCATATACAACTCACTTCCCAGCTGATCAAGTTGCCCCCATTTCCAGTCCACATTATTTTTGATGAACACAATAATATTCGGTTGTCCGCTTCGCCATTTACAGAAAGTAAAAATGCACGGAGGGTCTGGCGTACTTGCTGTGGATTCCATAGCTTGATGATGTTTCTATCTCTCTGGAAGTGTATAGTGCTATGCTCCAACGTGACAGAAAACACAGATATGGAACAACTTGGTTTGTTAATCATGTTATTTACTACCTTCGGCGTAAGCCTTGCAATATATGTCCCAATCGAGTATTACAAAGAGGAATACAGTTTTGTATACACTCAAACCACCAAATTGGAAAACGTGCGGACTCAAGTTCCAAACCTTCATAAATTCTCGATTGCTCAAGGTTTCTGGTCGGTAATGTGTTTGGAAAAAGAAGTTGTTGGACTCTACATTTTTTCCCTTGTTTATTGTGCACTACCAGTAGCACTACCAATTTTGCCTTTTATAACAAGTCATGAGCCGTTAAACAATATTATCAGTAGCTTTCTTTTCATTTTCACTGAAAATAGCTCCATTACATGCGTTTTGTCCCGGGTTTTAGCTTCTGTTACCTTCGCAATTTTTGGCTTTCACTGGTATTTTGTCGTTATGAACACCATGATAATGTACATCTGTGTGGCGGTTTGCACGATTCGGCAGACTGTAACATTAAAAAAGATATCTAAATTATTGGGGCCAACTGACACCTTGAAAAAGTTCAGTAAGTTTTTTATGCTACACAGGATGCTCCAAATACTTACGCTGGTAGCTCGTCAGGTAACAAAGGACACTTTTGGCGTAGTCGTTGTGATGGGCACCTTACTCGTGGCGTCACTTTCATACTACATTATTTACTTGTATGAGGTCCTTCCACTGCCAGTGTATTGTTCTGCATGCGTCTTTGTTCTTGCAATTTTTGCCACTGATTTGGTACTTTGTACTTTGGCAAGTATTCCGAATGAGACCACAGCTGCATTAAGACAACATTGGAAGAGCTACAATAAATCAAAACTAATTAGGTATCAGCTAGCATCTTGTGGGTCCATTGGATTTTCTGCAGGGTTCGTTCGAATAGTGAAAGAAAACACGGGCATCACAATTGCTGATGTGTTTCTTAATTCCATTGCTACCCTTGTGCTGATGAAATAATAAAACTGATAACGATCTGATTCAAACCTGATTATTTATTTGGCTACGTTTTCTGGCTACAAACTACCGCTGATGATTAAATTTTGTTACGGAATGCTGTAGTGTTAGCTTTTGTTATTTACACAATTTAAATTGAAGGCTATCTGTACCTATTAAAAATTACTTTTTACGACTTTTGGTCTATTTAATTCTTGATTTGAATGTTTTTATTTGTTTGATGTTTGGTTTAGTAAAAAATTGATAAAGCTTCATATTCATATTCACATATTTCTTTATTGCATATTTATACAATTTTGTCAATTTGTGACACATAATGCAATTCAATAATTTAACGCTAACTATATTATAACATCATTAGGCAAATAGATTCTATAGCTCTTATAATTGACACATAAATGATAGTTCCTTATCTTGTTTATAACGTAAATTTTATAAAAAAAGTTGATGTGAACCAGAATAAGACGACTTTTTACAACCTTTGATCGCCCTTTACGAAATCTACGTATTCGATCAAGAACTGATTTTGTTATAAAATGCTCACCATCATTAACATTTTCTATGAGGAGACTTGCAACAGCAATTATCCCCACATTATCAAAACCGGCCAGAACTTTTCCATATCAATATAATCCGTCGCATTTCCTACTTCCCCCAAGATATTTTCCCTCACCTTCTTTTTATCCAACAGGAAATGAAACTTTGCCCAAATATCCCACACTATATAAATCCCAGATTCTTTAAAACGCTGCATGGCTGCTTTTCCCAAATGTCCATTTTCCACCTGTATTGCTCATTTGCAAGCATTTCTTGGAGAAAGAAGCAACCATAGTCTACCTTTTGATATATCACAGATCTTGTCAAACTTGATGATGTTACATGGGCCAATGAAAACGTATGCAACATAGCTAGCATCCCATCATGATTCACAATTTATTTTGCAATTTCACCCAATGTACCAACATCCTCCAAATTGTGAAAAGATTCATGAAATCCATTCAGTTTGAATTGAGTTCCAAGAGCTGCTTCTTTAGAAAACACTTGAACTTGATGATTCCAAATTATCTTATATTTGGCATCTAATAATTCTCCCAAAGTATTAAAATGCGTTGGGGGAGTCCCAACAATTACGTTACTTGTCAAGCAGTTTCCATATAAATAGAAGATAAACGCGGATGTACAAACAGCTATGAAATGCCGTTTTCCTAAAGTGTCCAAATGCCCCAGCACATTTCCGACAAAATTTGTAAGTTGCAGGAGTATCTTGTTAACCCTAATTTTTGCACGCGATTGCAATGCATGATACAGAATAAATGCGTGAACGCCGACCCATACATCCCAGCCAATGGGCGTGTGCCAAACGTTGAATTGCAAGTTTGTTTTTTGATGGGCATATCAATTTTTAACGCAGTAGTGTATAATAGCCCCATCAAGACTATGAAAGCTAAGCTGGCCTATTAACGAAAGGCTTTGTACTTCCGAAAAATAGTTTCCTCCAGCAAGAATATGATCCTTATTTGTGTAATCTTTCCCCACGTCAAACCACCCCATGTATCTTGGCTGTAGATAATAAAGCTGTAGGGTTGCGTTGTGAACCTTTGCCCAAATAAACTGCGACATTTCATCTACTCCACAACGCCAGTTTAGCTTTTGAAGGGTCTCTGGGGCGATAGAAAAATCCCTCCCGTACGGTTTACATCCGTAGATTTGTTGTGCTAATCCAGGAATCCATTTTTGGTTCGCATACCAAAACCACTTTTTATACAATTTGTCTAAATCCCATGAAGTTTGAAGTAGTTGGGGGTTTTCCAAGGATTTGGGAACAGTGGGAAAATAACGGTTGCACAGAATTGTGGCAGTGCCTTTATTTCTCAACGTGTTACATTCAACTTGTTTTCCAAACGCCGAGCGAATAGTAATAACTGCTTTCAGGGCTGGAAAAATTGGTATAGAATAGCTGAGATATTGATCCTCCTTTTTTGTGAGCAAATGTTTCATCAAACCTTCTAAAAAAGAGGAAAATAGTTTTGGATGGGGTAACGTAATCAGAAAAGCTCAGTAATGTATCAAATGCTGAAGTAATGGAGTTCATGGGATCATTTGAAAGAGGAGAAATTATCACGTTGTAAGTGTCTGAAAGACGATTCACTTGTCTATCAATGAATGCATTTTTTGTGTGAGAAATAATCATGGCTTTGGGTAGGAAATTTTCGTTTGGGAAAACAGTTTCAGCTTTTAAAATGGTTTTATAAAAATACACCATGTATTGTTCCCAGTGGTGGTTAAAATCAGGAAAAAATGATGACAAACATGTTGAATATTTTGATTCCATTGAAACTACAATCCAGATCTTGCCAGAAACATAAAAAACAAAATGTCACGAAGAAAATCCGTTTTACTGAATATCGTGTAACACAGCAAGGAATGAAAGTTTTACTACGTAGTCCAGCTTCAGACTGTCAAGGTTTCAGCATGTTGCCAGCTTGGTTTTCCCCAGTTGAAATTAAAAATTCATGCTCTCATGCGACAAACTGGGGACTGGTTTGGTTTTCAAGGTAAAAAATCAATATTTTTTGTGCATTTTAAAATAGTGTGAACTTGCCGTGCTAGCGATTTTGTTTCACTCCAGCTCAATAATTTTAGGCATTGAAAATGTGAGGAAATTTTTATCAACAAAAACCTTTATTTTGTTAAATAAAATTTACATTGCTTACATTTACTTGCATTCCTTTGGAGATTATATAAAATTATACAAATAAACACATCTTTTCAGCTCAAAATAACTACACGGCCACCTCTCGTTTTAGAATCGGGGCTTTGCTCGCTTTCTCAACGGTTGAATTTCTAACAGAATCTCTATTTTCTTTGCTTTTCACCCTAACAATCCCAATTGCATCACAAAACTCTTCCATAGTTCTGGTTTGGGTTGCATTAGAAGTTGAGCTTTTACTTTTCTTTTGAGCAGGAGGATAAGTAATGACAGGCACTTGTTGTGGCTGCAATATCGGTGGTCCAGAATCTCCCACAGCATCTTGCTGCCCCTGTACATTCATATTCGGCCATCGCTTTTGACTGCTGTGAACCCTCATGTGAAGGGTTAAATAGCATTTTCTGGTAAATGTGCGTGAGCAAAACTCGCATATTTCCTTAGCAGAACCATCCCCATTTGAAGTGTTTCCAAAATGCGGACTACTCCTTCTGGACTTGGACTTTGCTTTCTTACTTTTCTTCATTCTGATTCGTTTAGAAAGCAATGCATTGGATGTTCCCCTTTCCTTTGCCGCGATTGCAAGTCTCCTCTCCTCGTCATTTTTATGAGAGAATTTATGCAGAAGGAGGTTAAACTCACTTCCACTTTTAATTCGCCGTCCACAAATGTCACATTCAACAGTATTTTCGTCCGGTTGTGGCGGAGAATGCGCTGTCTCGTGAGTCCGACGGGATTCCCTCGTTGTCAATGATATTTCGTTGCAGAGTCTACATCCGTGGGATCGTTTTGATGGGGTCTGGACCCGAGTTGGAATCGACACTATATACATAAGTTAAAAGTATAATACAATAATAAATATTTTTTATAAAATTATCTAGCTTTTTTCACTTGTATGAAAATCTTACGTTGGTGAACAGTCTGAATGTGAATTTTGAGCTTTGTATAAGCCGTCACATCTCCTTTAGCTGCTCTCCTCGGGTTCTCCAAGCTAAAGGAACAGAGGCTACAAGCTAATGCCCCCGTCTCGGTACTGTTTTTGCCCAATAATTTGTAGATTTCCACTCCTGAATTTTTAAAATTTAAAAATTAAAAAAATTTCTAATTCGTTTGTTTATCGTCGACTCTGTTCATACCTTCAAAAAGCAACCTCCGTTTTCTGGGTTCCAACATATAAATATCGTCATCTGATTCCTCCCCCATTTGCATTGACCCCGGTTCATCGTTACCCTCCACATCTACATCAACTTCCTCTTCATTTTCTTCATGATTGCTATTTTTTAAAATTTTACATGAGATTTTCAATCGTTCATAATTATATCGTTGATAGGAAAACATTTTTCTTATTTTTCTTATGATATATATTTATTCTTACTGCATTTCCTGTTTAATCTGCACCAAACTCGGGGCTTCTGCAGTGAAAGATGCTCCATCGCTTCCATGAATATTTGAAATGACCAAAGTACAATTATTTTCGTTATAATTTGTCACAACTTCCTCATTGTCAGTATTTTGTTCCCAATAGGAATTGTCATCCTGTTCATTCTCCATGTAATCATCAACATCCTGTGAGAAAAATTGCTGACCTTCTCCAGTATCATAGCTTGGAACCATTGCCAATAAATTCCTTTCTTTGACACATGTTTGCGGTAGTGATGCTGAATAGGATGATGTTGATGATGAGGATTCATCTGAAATCTCAATTTCCTCAATGACATCCAATTCCTCAATTACATCGTCTTGCCCAAGAACTGTTAAATCCACCGTTTCTTCTGCTCTCCCACAAGAGGATGGAGAAGGGCTGAGGCTGGATTTAAAGCTATGTCCGTCACAGGTTAAAAACTCATTTGCTTCCAGTTTTAAATTTGCAATGGGTTCAAAATCTGAAACAGGATTACCGAGGACGAGGTTTTCCCTGATTTGCTGCTTTACGAGCAGCTTTTTACGATATCCTGTGAAAAATTATAAATTAATTATAAATTTCACGCGACATATTTTTAAAAAATTACGCTAAAATTTACCTTGCAAAATCATTTCTCGCAATTTGGTGAAGTTTTGCTGTCGAGAAAAATTCCTGTCAATTTTTGGGTTAAGAATCTCGCCATCAACAACAGTGCGCTCGATTTTCGTCACAAGTTTTGACATTTTCAGCCTTATCTTATCAAGCATTCCCTGGAAATCCCATAATTGTTTCACAAACTCTTCGCAAACCTTGCAAAGCGGGAACATCGCCTTTGAGCACTCCTCTGGAATGTCTTTATTGCTGAGTTGCATATGAAAGCATAAATTTTTGATCATTCGGCTCCGCTTCTCATTGCTTTCGTTCCTTCCTGAATGGTTGGGAATTATTACGAGGTTACAGCAAAATAGGCATGATGTTCTCTCTTGATTTCCATTTGCAGAAGAATTCTCAGAGTAATTAGAGCTACTGGACGAATTATTATTATTGGAGCTGTTCCAGCAGTCCGTAATCGCAGACGCGAAAGTCAATGGCCTGCTTTTCTTTGAGTCCATTCCACTTCCACCTTGATTTGATATTGATGACGATGTCTTTGAACTGGTTTTAGGGCTTTTGGTTATTGATCTAAACAGAGTTTTTGATGCAGGGCCAGGAATTTTTCCACGGCTGCTGAATCCCCCTTGGCTATACATTTTTTCTCAAATTCTGAAACTAAAATTTAAACGTTTTAGACCAAAAATAATTAGTTAAAATTTTATATTTTAAAATTATTTAACGTTAAAAAATACAATTTTAAAAGAAGGAAAATGTGTTAACCTTTCAAACAGGAAATAATATTGTACAATAGAAATAACTCAAGTGGAAAACCTCAGCAAAAAACCCTAGTTATACAACACACCGAGCACACACCAACGTCCGTCAATCCAAGCTCAAAATTTAATACTGACGAGGTTGCAGTTGAACATGGGCAGGAAAGAAAAACTCATAAAAATATTATGCTCGACTTCTCGTTACATGAGTCAGGCTGTGTAAAGCTGTGGTGCGATGGCAAGCAACCAAGTAGGTATCGAATGTACACAATTTTTCAGTCATAATAAGCAAACGCAGGTTGCTGACTTGACTACAACTTTGCAAAACAAGGGAGAGCCGAGCCATGTAATAAAAATCGTTTTGTTTTCAACTGAAATGGGATGGAGGCTTGTACAAGTTATATAGATGGGTTTAATATGAAATGAACATGTTTGTAATAAAATTGGAATGCGAAACAAACGAAGCGAAAAGAAACTGGTTTGGCAAGTTTCGATTTTCCTTATCTAATGTTCAAGCCTGGAGCTAAAACTAAGCAGAAGAACGGTGTGGGTACAGCTGTGGTTTTTATTTTAGCCTCAAAGTTTTCCTTTTGTTTTTTTACAAATGAGAAGCTATAGCGCTGGACGTTGGATTATAAATAATGAGGGAATAGTCTCGTAAAGTACTGTCATTATGGTTAATTAGAGCACATGCCAATGAACTACAGTATTCTGCTGGGAAATCAAAGAGTTATCGTGTGGCTATCATCTATATAGAGTAACTCTCAAGTCTTTGTGTCTTTCAATGACTGTACAAAGGATTAATTATGGGAAAATCTTTTCAGGAAGCCAATTAATAGAAGCTTTCATGTGACGTGCAAAGGAAAAAAAAGTATGAAAATATGGATATTGATTCTTGTATTGCAAGTATTATAATGGTTTTTATGGTACAAAAGTAGAACAGCGTCGATTTCACTTTTGTGTGAAAATGGAGATTTACAGGTTGTGTGAATTGTGTTTTTATTACTTAACTCAACCTTCTGCTTATCAACCTATCCGTCCATGTCGAGATGGAACAGTTGTAGTATTTCCCCACAATACATACGCTGTAAATCGAGTACATCTTCAGTCTTCTGAGTCAGGTTTGCAACAGAGTTAATAAAGTTGCAATGTTATAATAAATTTTAAGCGTTGAAAACAAAAATAATTTGTAAAACATTGGTTTGTAAATCTCCAAGTATAATTTCAGTTTGAAAATAATATCTGTACTTTTAAGTTTGTAGCTCTAAACAATAAAAATTTATTGTCAACTGCGGTAAACTGATCTGACGCTCAAAGCATGTGGAATGGAAAGAATGTTATGGAAAATTAATGCTAATGAGGACGGTGCTAAACTGTTTTCTGGGCTTCAATCGCTTATTTGAGCTCATGCAACCTTGTTTTTTTATTCAAAAGTAACAAAGATATATATAGCCAGAAATGAGCATGGGTTGCGGTTCTGCCAATCGATTAAAATGAAATGCTTTGACGGTTTACCAAATCCTGCAAGTTGCAGCCTTGCTTCGGAATTAGAGTTGGTTTATTATTACCAGCTACTTTATTTATTCTTCACAAATGCCAAATTATTTAGGGTTTGGGGTGGAATGCTGATCATACTAATAATTTTGTTTATTTTGCAACTCCACTCATACTCAAATAGAAACATTGTGGATTGCTGATTAACTGGAGTGAAATGATGATAAAAATACATCACGTATTTTCTACTCTTACTCTCACGTCATTTGAAAGCGGAATTTAATTACGACTCAAGTTTGAAATATCATGATTATGCAGAATATAAATACGGCAATATAAATATTTATGAAATAAGAAGATAGAAATCCAAAGCCGTTTACCAATTTGGGTCCTGCACTATAAGTAAATCTTCAGGATTTTTTTTGAATCCGTGTTGAAAATAGTTGTTATGTTAACACATGAATGTATGCAACACATGAACTGAAAAACGCACTAGTTATTCCTCACCAGAACTTAAACCAACGACGAAATATTGCAACTGATGAAATAAGCCAAAGCGTCTTTATTTTTTATTCTTTTAACAGGGAGCAAAATCACTTCATAGCCGCCAGCCACCAGAAGAACATACGCTATTGTTTATTACAACGAAATCTCTTTGAAAAGAAGCAATTCGCATGCATTGTTTGCCTATATTCTTCCACAGGAAGGTATGGAGTGCAGCAAAAAAGCAATTTATTCGTATCAGTCAGAGTCAGAGCCATTCCCTGCTAAATTTCATTGCATCAGGTACTTTTCGACTGCTATTTCGTATGCAATTCATATAAATGCCAATAATAATTTAAACATTGGATTGCACTTGCAAAAATCTTAGCTAAAAAGGTATATAAATAATAAGGATGCTTCTTTGCTTTGGAACTATGTACAAACAAATTCCTTTCATATAGCTTGAATTTATCCTGGTACAGACTGATACTCACATAGCAATCTATTTCTAGCAATAAAAATACAAAAAATGTAGCAGCATCTCCTCTCATTTTTATCCACTCCAGTTTCAAGTCATCGAGCTCTGCGAAATGAATCATTATGTGATGTGAAAAGGGATGAAATCACTTAAAGACATTCAACAAGGTACATCATGTTTGAGCACCAAAGCTGGGCGTGGGTACCGGTTCCCGTACCCAAAAGTGGTGTACCGAGTGATGGGTACCGGTTCACCCGGTTCCC
>JAQGAP010002827.1:0-13967 GCA_034697805.1 Orchesella bifasciata | reverse complement strand
GTCAACATGATGATCTGACTTTGAGACTTGAGCTAGTCTCGTTTTATAGAGTCAATGTGGTTTACAAATAGAATCTCACAGTGCGTTACTTACAAATGTAACGCATGAAAGGTACTCAATATTACTCTAATTTGGCACGAGTTCTCTCAACACGATTATTGGCTTTTGTTAGGGATGCACAGCATTTGTATGCACATGCATAATGTAGCACTGAACAAAATGTTTACGAGTCTAAAATATGGTGTTTGTTGGCTACCCAAACAAGTCTCAAAATACACAAGTTCAGCGTTTGTCGAGGTGAGATCGATAATTGCTTCAGTTTTAAAGTGCTATACGCATGCAATACAAAAGTCTTTGTGTGAAACGCACAACAAATTCGAGTGAATAGTGTAATTCACACGTGTTTTCTGTGGCCAAGTAGTAAAAAATTAATAATATCTTTTCTTCCCTTTCCCAAAGTCTTATTTAACCTGTCGGATTTAACTCATTAGCAAACGGCTACAGGATTTTAGGGCTGGCCTGTTGGAACGTCCCATTGAATGTTTATTAAATTAATTTTTGCACCACTGGGGGTAGCCTCCTTTACGTACAATGATCACTCAAACGTACGTTGAGAACTGATGCTGATGAAGAAAAATGATGAATTGCTCTTTCTTCAGGCGAACCGGAGCAGGAGTGTTATACAACAAGTAGGCTTTGTACTAATAACAATAATATAGG
Source organism: Orchesella bifasciata (assembly GCA_034697805.1). NCBI lineage: Eukaryota > Metazoa > Arthropoda > Collembola > Entomobryomorpha > Orchesellidae > Orchesella > Orchesella bifasciata. The sequence goes on along the minus strand of JAQGAP010002827.1, from coordinate 13,247 downwards.
GGCTGGACTTAAGACAAGAGCTCTGCTTGACATTGACTTCTTGTGCATACACACCTCCATACAAGGGCTTAATTGAACCCAATTACTCAGCAGATTCTTCAATTATTATTTGCTTGTGACTTTTTACCTTGCGTTTTGCTTTCTCCAAACTTTTATTCCATCAATAAAAAGTCTAATGAAGACGGGAAGGCTGAGCCGTTTCAAAGTTTACAAAGTGGAAATCAAACAACTGTGTATTAACTCTTCGCCCCAAAATGTCTGAGATTAATTCTTTTGACTGAATAATTACAATTTACACTAAAAACTGCTACTTAGAAAACACAGATCCACCTACAACTCAGCTCAAAGCCGTGGTAGCTGTTGTATATCGTGTCTTGATAACTCCACGAGCTTTGCGTTTTGAGAGTGTAACGCGAGAGTCTATAATGATAGGTCTTGGTGGTGCTGGTGGCTGCTGATGTTGATGTTTTATATGTTGTTGCTTATATTGCTTTGCTACTTCGCTCCTCCGTCTGCGCTGCTGCTGGTTAGCAAACTGATAGTTTGATTATACATTGGGAGTAAAATGATGAAGCGCTGCAGAGTAGTGGGTTTTGATGTACATGTGTATTCGTACTCTACCCAAGCGGTTGTTGCAGATGAGGATGATTATTATTATTATTTCGATTATGTATATTATTGACTATATATTATCATTATTACGTGTCTGCAAGATTGCACGACTTCTTTATAGAATGGGCCTAGTCATTCATTTAGTACGATCTTCAATATATTGTGGTTTACCAGAAGAAGTGCAGAGGTAATCTGAGCGGGGCTGCTGTGATTCTGTTTCGCACATGTACACACTCAACTCAAACAAATAAGCACATGTACTATAGCAGCAGGGGGCCAATTGCAATTGATTGATTTCCTGATTAACAAGAGTCACATACACTCGTAAGTTCTTTAGAGTTTTGCCGGCCTTTTGCTAATTGATTCCATGAGTTTTCACCGTAATACTTCTAACTGTCAAAATATATCTCACGGAATAAAGTCAACCACAATGATGATGATGATGATGGCAATGTCTTTATTGGAGAAAAAGAGCGAATTCAATTATTGCTCTATTCTTTTCTTGACTTGGCTTTGCGTGCTGGTGATAAGTATCAAAGTCCATCTAACACGACAACTCACACTTGGTTCCTATTCTTGGCTAAATTTTTCTTTGCACGATTTTCTCTTTTTTTGTGATAAAAGGGTTTAATTGTTCCTCTCGACTTTGTTTTTCTATCATTGATCAGAGAAGTGAAGTGGGGGTAGAAGAAGCCAGAGAAAAAATTGATTTGCACGAGAGCACGTTGTATCTCTACTTAAAGTTGAATGGGGCGAGATGATATGTTTCGTATGCTAATCTTGTTCAATAATGTCTTTAATTGAGACTTTGGCTTCTCTTCTCTTTTGCTCCCAAGTTGTTATTACGAATGCAATAAAATGCAACTGCTACTGCAATTGTTGAAATAACAAAGACAGAGCCAGTAATACGAATTACAATATAATCACTAGTCGTTGCTCTCTGATATAATCTCAGAAAATACTCCTCTTTTTTTCCTTGGAGTTAATGGTATGGTTGTGTCGTCAAAAATTTGTAGGTAACCACACAAGATAACAGCCTTTACTGCTGACGGAGTGGAGATTGAATGGAGTAGTTGCAGTGCAGCTCTCTTAATGATGATGATAAGTATAAGGGGGTTTGAAGAGAAATGATCAAAAAATGATCTCTTGTCTCTGTGCTTGTCAGACAGAGTTTGTAAGAAAAAAAATTATTCAACTACTATTCCAGGATCTGTGTAGAAAGAACCCAAGACAAGATACTTGTGTAAGATACGGCACGTTGAGATTTTTCTTGTTTCCTATGCAATAATGATCCTCGTGCTTTTTTGTTGAGGGAGAGAGCAAAGCGAGTGAGCTAGCCGCACTATACAACTGAAGTACATATAATGATTACTTTCTAGCGTTCCATGTGTTCATGTTCTTTTTTCAGAGTAAACTCAGGCAACCAACAGCACACTACTGTAATTGCTAGACAGGGGAATGAGCAAACATACACGAGAGAAGGCTCTACAGAACTCACAGTCAGCCAGACTTGGTTTGGTGATGAGTATGTTGTATTGCTGCAGAGGAAGGTGCGATGTGAGACTTTTTACACGGTACAAATACCAACTTACACATCATGATGATTCACATACATGAGCACGTATTACACCCAGGTAAGCTGAAGAAGCATGAGAGTTGTTCCCTGCTTTCCCATTCTCGACAATGGATTTGTAATGGAAAGGACTGAAAAATGGTATAGAGAACGAACGACCGTAAGTTGGGCTAACAGGTAAACACGCTGCTGCTTTCTGGTTTTCCATGAACAAGATACATATTATTGCTGCAATGAGAAATCAGCCTTTTCAACTTGTGTTCGATTTAGCAACTGCTTGCTCTGCTCTGGGACATTGCATTGCGGCAATGAGCAACTTGGGGAGAAAAGAAAAACGACGAAACTCAAGCTCTCAGTTTACTAGTTCGCTGGTTGCTGTGAGCGTGAGCGGGTCTGGAATATACGCTATTTTCGCATAACGTTGGAATAATAATGCAATGCACGGATGCTAAAGCCTTTTGTATGAATTCGTATGCTTATAAAATGGAGCATGTTGTCACCGTCATTTGAAAGGCTTCCTCTCTGCTGGGTCCCTTGTTACACCAAACCAAAGAGATATTCCTTGTTGATAAGCTTGTGTGGCTTGAGCTGTTTGCATTGGCATATCAAGCCATGAAGTTTAGATTAGGAAACTGCTTGTTGAAAAACGAACAATGGAGCAAGTGCCGCTAGCCTAGCCTTATGCATTGTGCGAATACATACAACAAAACTGGCTCTGTAAGTTGTATCCGTACATTGAAAACTTGATGTTGATGGTGAATAATAGCCAACATAAAAGAATCCAAGGCAGATATAACCATACGGGAGCATTGTAGTAGTAGTGTTGTACACATACACAAGCATAGGCAGAAACGGTGCAATGCACAACAGTGCTTGAGGAACAAGAATACAACGAGTATAGCAGAGGGTATACCGTGCCATAAAAAGGTAAAGGGGTGGATAGGCGGTCAAAATGATGGGGTGGCTAAAGAAGTATTGATGTAGGTGTATCAGTTGGCACGCCTCTCCCAGCCCCGAAATATCACGCCCAACAAAAGTAGACTCCGACCCTAGTGTTCTCTTCTCGAGTGGGCCTCGTCGACGAAATATCATGGTCCTGGACCCTCCCCACTATCCCAAAGGTGGAGTAGAACACCCACCTCTACACCCATTTCCCCAGATTTTTTGCCCAGAGATCCGATATCAAATTCATCATGTTCATTCTCTTTATGTATGTGCTCGATATAGATAAACGTTCCTTCTATGCTACTTCTCCAGAACTGATGTGTGCGTCTCTCTCAACTGTGGAGTGGATAAGCTCAGCAAAGGGAAAGGGAATACAATGCTTTATCACTCAAACAGTCCTATGCGTAAAGACACTACTGATGTTGATGAGACGCATGGTATGCGTATCATGCTGGCTTTTTGTTCTTTGCATTTGCAAGCATGTGCTTCTTTTTATATCAAGCAATATAAAGCCACCTGCAGGAGCACTTGGATCTTGCCATTTTCATTGTAACTCTCAGCTATACAGGCTTAGCCAACACATATTATGTAGAGATGTGTACATACTTGTGGTGAACTTACGATTTCTCATGGGATTAAAAAGACGCTTTCTTGATCAACAAAGACCAAGTTCAACTTGAAGTGGATATGCAACTCTCTGATCTGATGTGGGGAAAATAACGTGCATGCGGCTTAGGTCTCGTAGACGCGGAGCGTCCTCTAACCACACATTCCTTTATCATAATCTTTGCCCTTTTATATTTCTTAGATTGATGTTCTTACAACATCACAAGTGTAACCATTTTTCATGAACCTGGAATCTTACTACACTTTCGAGTCCAAGGAATATTAGACATCTTAATGAAAATTGTGCAAATTAAATAAATAATTGACAATTTTTATGCACCACTCATACAAGATATTACATGAGCGAATGCCGTCTTCAGATTCCAATTAACTTGATGCAAACTTCAGCATCATAAATTACACGAGTCGTTTAATCAGCCAACCAAAATGCACGCGATAACATCAACCTTATCTAACGATAATGGCATTATCAATTTTTTATACGCAAACACAAGTTCACATAAGATTGTCAACTGCTAAACATATATGCGCCATGAGTTATTGTCATGATATAGGTGCTGAGCTATGTTTCATCAGCATCATCATCAAAAAGTACGGAAAACTCAACGTGATTAATATCCTCTTTTGAGAACATGTCGACACATTAACAAGAGAGGATTTTTTGATTGTCAATATTCTTCAAGATGAGAGTAATTTACAATTCATCATTAACATCATCAAAAACAACAATAACAACAAAAGTAATCACCCCCGAAGAAACATTATATTGCAGAAAGGGAGCAGAGTCTTATTATAAAAGACGAAACTTAAGTATCCGCAGTGGCCATTTCTCTTAACTATAGTATAGTAGCATATATGTAGAATGTTCATTATCACCACAATAATCATCATTAGAGCCATCAACGTAATCATCGTCATTAACATCATCACATCACCAGCCAGCGAGCAAATAAGTAGGTAAGCAAAGTGAGGAAAAGGTTTATTAAATCTATATGTTTTTCAGCGCTTCGACATATATCTATACGCTCTTGATCTTTAACGGTAGGTTTTTAAAAGTATAAAAATCTTCTCAAAATCCAGCTCAAGCTAGGCATGTGCGGATGTGCAAGGTTTGCAAGTTTCTGAGGTAAGAAAAATGGGAATCGTATGGAGTGCAAAGTGAGGAAGTACTACATTAAATTATGATGTACGTATATATTATGTCATGTTTTGTTATATGTGGTATTATTTTTTTGCTGGCTCAAATTCTCATGTGAGCAAGTTAGAACAAACAACCTCCATTTTTCTCGTCCATTCGACACTATCATCAAAAAAACAAGGAGCTCCATTACATATATGTAATAGCGCATATAGAAAACAAGTTGTAAAATAATCATAGCTCGTGGTACATCCGCCAAATCCAGAAGTTGAGAAGTAGTTTAAAGAGCTGGGTGAATATGCAATATTTATTTTACTTTGTTGAAACAATGTGGTGTGAAAATATGCGCATGAGGAAAATGCACGTGTTTCTTTGACCGCTACTCAGCAAATAACTTTGGCTACATATTGACGTAAAAATCGTCATTTGCAAAACTATACTGCGAAAACAGCCACAAACGATGTATCTACTTTCAACATAATTTATTACATCATATTTTTATTTTTTAACAGATTTAAAGTCTTTCAATTTGCATTATCCTATTTTTATACCTGAACGGTTTTAACACTGCGGATTCAACGTAGGCTGAAAATTGACTGTAATTACGTGAACTGCATTGTTAACGAATGGTGGTTAACATAATTGAATAGACAATTGAGCATTATTACTCATTTTGTTTTCACCAGTATTTAAGCTAAATTTTTCCTGGAGAATAAGTAAGAAGGAGAATGGTGAAGAAGACGTATCTATAAATCAACTTCCACGTATACTATATACAAATATAATAACGTAACGTAAGTATGTATATGCATATCAATTTTTGATACACGACTTAATTACTCGGTTGTTCCAATCAACGTATAATTAAGGAGGAATGCAAAGCTATTACATTCCAAGAATTTATCCTACTGACACTGCCAAGCCTTATTACGTAGTGTGCACCTTCGCAAAAAAAAGGTTCGTCTAATCTGATGCATGCATGCAGTCTGTATTTTCGTTGTCTAATTGACTGCGTGCTAAGCATTGGATCCAAATTCTGCATACACATAACACAAACTTCCCTGTTTCCTTATCCAGATGTACAAATTCAAGGCAAACAGACAGTTTGAGCAGGAAGCAGTTGTTCAGGTCTTTCTCAAGTGCCTAAAAACACAGTATTTTGGTGCTATTGACATCGTATTTGCAACGAATTGATGCAAATTCATATTTTGAGAAAAAACAAAGCTCCGAGTTCAGAAATATTGAATTTGCTATGTCTTATGGTCAACTTTTTAGCTTCTCTTTGCTTTCCCAAGATTACCCAGTTGCTTCCTGAAAGATAGAATACAAGCTCAGCTTGGCTTTAGCTTCACGTAAACGGATGCTGAGCTGAGCTGACAATGAGCAAGCGCAAATCTGATACTGTTAGAGACAGGCGATGCAGAACAGGAGCTAGAGCTGCTGAGGCTAGCTCATGTGTGTAATCAGCATGATGATCATCATCATAATGATTTGCTACTTTGCTACCTTCCCTTTCGCTATTTTGCCGAAACTGATGATCATGATTAGGTATGCAGAGTTTTTCTTCTTCTTTCTCTCGTATTTACAATTTATAACATTCTTACAGCATTCAGTCACTAAAACATCATCATCCTTCATGAATGAAACGAAATGAAATGCTGATAAATTAAGATATAATTCAGTTTTTATACATGTACATATACTCACTGTCTGCCAAGTTCTATTATTATCTTGCTACGTGCAACTTACATTTTATATCTATATTTGCACACATCTACGTAGTTACTTCACGAGAGTGTTGGGCAGGTTGGCTTTTTCCTATCAGTCTCAAATCGCATTGTATTCATCATCTCGTCCCCGGTAATTTTTACGGGGATGCTTATCAAAACTCTTCTCTAATATGAAGAAATGATTTTCACAGTCATGATTTCATTCAATTATATAAGATTCCTTTAAAAATTCACGAAATCAAAAATATTTCAGTGGAGATTGTATTTCTTTCATAGGCATCATATATTTATATTTAGTATTGGTTAAGATACCTCTATATACATGTGATAGTGATGATTACAAGGTAAAAGGTTGATCAGCTCGTAAATTTTACAAAATTGGAGGATGAAATTGCAAAAATATTAAATCGAGCGAAAAGAAAAATAAGACGTATCGTCAGTTTGAGTACGAATTAGTTCAGACATTCGCCACTGCATTTAGTTAAATATTGAAAGAATTTTATTAAAAAGGCTTGGGTTTCTAAATGCCGAAAATGCTTTCTACTTTGAAACAAAGATTGATAAAGTTACATCATCATGTTTCACACATAAATTGTTCACCGAAACAAAATGGCCCTCTCATCATGACTTACACTTGGATTCATATATCCTTCGCTCATTTACGTCAGTTCTACCCGACCCGATTCAGGTTTTTCTGTCATTAGATTCAAGGAAATCGTACGTCTTTTACATATTTGTACATGCTCATATATTCATTCGTCATATAGCAATACATATAGCCCATTAATAGTGGAAAATTTTTTCTAAATGGTCAAACCTGTAATTTTTTCTGAGAAGGTATTTTTCTCTCATCGTCAATCGTCAGTACATGAATTGTTAATATGCCCTTTGTTAACGATTCAAGATACACATATTATTCAAGTATGCAGCATATATGCACATTTTCTTATCGTGTTCATTTTTTATACATGAATTTAAAAGGCCAGACCTCATAAAGACAAAGGGCTATATTAAAAGATTTATACTATTGCTAGTTTATCACACAGCGGAAAAAAATATGAAGATTAAGTGACCCTCTTCCATCCACCAAATACTGAAAACCATCGACCTCAAACATGTATAGGGCGGTCACATCTCATTCACAATTCATTTTATAAATGGCAATAATAAATGCCAAACTGTGGGAAGTCAAACTCTCAGTACGGCAGGCCAGGGGAAGCTTAATTCTTGATGTATACCTATATAGCTCAGACATTATAGGTATAAAGTTGAGCAGAGCTTTAATATCTACTCAACTCCCTACTAAAAGCTGAGCACTAGTTGTTTCCGTGGTTCAGCCCAAAGAGAAAGAAAGCTCTAAAGATTACATCTTCATGTGTAATCTTTTACCCTATTTGATTTAATGGACTCACTTAAGTTTCGTTTAGTCATTCAGTCAACAGTCAGTTTAAAACTGTTTATCTGGATAAAAAAACGATGAAAAACACCCACCTTGCAACCTCGTCAAGCATCCCACTACTGCAGGTCACTCCAAACTATGTGAAATGGATGAGTGGAGAGTTTATATGGAAATTATATCTCAGCTCTGCTCAAACTTTTTTGAATCATTATCATTTTCAGTTTTTGAACAGTTGTTTAAAACGTTTATTGTATGGAATTTCAACGCATAATCATATACAATGATGGAGAAAAACAAGGATAAACTGACGAGGTGCTCTTAAAAATTCATAAAAGGACATGCTCGGACAGAAGCCATAATATGGAATGGTATTACTTCTTTTTACCTCAAATTTGATAATAGCTGAACGAAATTCTACTCTGCTGAAATTTTGTGTTTACACAAAAGTTGTGACCACGACCACACTTGGTAAGCATAATTAAAGCATAACACATTCATATTTTCATGTATTCCCAGAGGAAATACGGATCTAAATGCGCAGGTCATTATGTCATAACATTACACAACCGTAACATTTGTATTTGTCAACGTCATGGTCATCACCACATGATTTTAGCCCAAAAGGAAAGTGTCAGCTAAATGCGAGAGGGCACACACCACCAAAAAAAGTAGAAGCCCATGATGTTGACAACCTAATTTTTAATTAATTCAGCCGCACTAATAAAAGGGGTAACTGACACCACCGGACGGTGCCTTGCTCATATTGCACAACAACATGACTGTGGTTTGGTTGTTATATGCTGTTAAGTGATTAGTAATCTGCCATTGTCAGCAGTTTATGAGCTAATTGTTAGAATTAGAGCGTAATCCCGTAATTTAACCACAGTTTTTAGTCGTGATTATTATTGTTATTAAGGGTGCAGATGGATAGTTATTGAATGGACAATTGCTACCTGGGCATGAAAGAAGGGCAGCTCAGATGTCGACAAATGTGTAGTCTCAACCAAAGTGTTTTATGATATGAGTATAGTGTGTGGTGTTAGTAAGGAACATTAAAAGTGGTAGCACTTTTTAACATGACATCGTAACAACTACGTGTAACAATATTATATATCATGTCCAAAGGCGCAAGCAACTACAAATGGTCACGACGAGACGATGTTATATATAAAATGTATAATATTATGAGCATAGTCAACTCAAGCACGGCATCAGCCATCCCATTCTGTTTTTATCTAGGAGTAAATATCGTGATGATTATGATTGCTCTTAGCAATATTACGGACTGTGTGAGTATATGTATTAGCAGTGTGTGTGCTCTTTGCTTTATTAGTTACAAAAACACAGGAAAAATGTTCATAACCAGTGGAGATAGTGCGAGTAGATTAGTACGGGCACTGGCTGTTGCATCAAGCTTTTAAGTAAATACTCACACCCACAAAAATCTACCGAAGAAGTGGAGCAACTCTAAAAGCGCAATGTTTGTATGTTCGTTCGACGAGCAGACATTCAAACATTTCACCCTGGATTGAATTCATATTGAGAAACACGGGGAAAAAGCACTCACATCACACACACTCAATCATTTAATAATGTAACATCAAATACCAAACTAAGAATCTAATATGAAATGTTGAATGTTCCCCTTATAATAATACCAAACTTCGTTTCATTACAAACAAATACCAGCCAGTCTACAGTCCACAGTCCACACAAACCATCCAAATATAGAAACTTTATTTAACAGAGAAGCAGCCCTACATTTTCAGTTCTCGGAGGATATATCAACATGGAACTTTGGTGAGTGTCGTGTGTGTGTACATTAATCTATTCCGATCAGTTTTGACCACGCCTGCTAGCCCAAATGAATATCAAACTGGGAAAGACCATAATATTCTTCCATTTCGCCTTGCGTTGATCGTAAACATATTTTTGTTCGTTTTTTCGGAAGATTTTGTAGCTTTATGAGAAATAAAAAATATGAAATTTCCATCAAAAGCAAAATAAAAGCGTAGAAAGTACAGCGCTCAGAGTTTCCTTTGTTATACATCACTTTCTTGTAGACACAGAAGCAGGCCTTCATCCAATTGTGTGAGGTGTGAAGAGAGAAGAAAAAGTAATCAAAAATTCTTAACAACGCACACACTACATTAGTACATTAGATTTACAATGGGCAACAATCGGAATTGGATTTTGAAAATGGCCATTTTTTTCTACTTCTTTTTCATTTCTTTCATTCTCTTTATACCCTTTCTCTTCGTTTCTTTATTCCTTTTTTATTCTTCCTTCCACTGAATTTGATTTATCTGCTGAATTCTCTCGGAGGACATGCATTGAATCAGAAAATAAAGGAGACGGCATGAAATCCTCGTCGACCAACAATACCAAACACAAATGATGATGGAAACATAGTCATACGTGTAGTACGAACAAACGCTAATAGTTTCAACTTTTTTTTTACTATTTAGTAGTATTTTTTCCCTTCTTTTTAACCCTTTTCAATTCACTAGATGTATTTTCTTCCATTTCCTTCATCGTCATCATCATCATCAACAACATCGTCATGTGGAATCGTGAACGAATTATAAATATAGCCTCCAGGAGAAATAAGAATGAAGAAAGAAAAAGTATGGAGGATAAAGAATACGGCTGAAGCTGTATGGTAGCAGCTTTATGTTGTTTGGCATGGAAAGCTTCATCGTCGTGAGCATGCTTTTTCCAGTTTACTCGAGAAAAAATGTATATCATATTATATTATCTTACCATATCACAATTGTGTTGGTCGTGTACTACTACGTAATGCGGATACAATGTGAATCCATTTCTACATGAATTTTTCCACCCTAATGGAGCGAGAGTGTGAATCATTTTCCGATGTAATGAATTTTGGTCACGCACACAGTCATACAAATCCCTTATTCGTTCATCTTGATTTGAGACGACTCAAGATCCACCATGCTTGCTCCGCTGCTGGATATAAAAATCATTATAATGAGCGAATGAAACTGAAATTCAGAGTTTCGGCCATGGTGTGTGACTGCTTCGAAGAGAGCTTCAGGTCATGTTCGGCTGTTGTTGTACCTTGTGCCATCGCCATCGGTTTCAATGCATTTGCTTCCAACATAATTTTGCAGCGATGACAAAAAATTGTTGTGTATTATGACAAAAATCTGTTCTGAAGACCTTTAAAAACTTGAAATCGCCATCATAAAATTGGCGAAAAGAAGGGAAAAATACCTGGAGGCAGAATTTGCCTAACTGAGTGTATAAAATGAATGAATGGACTTAATGGCTGTAATAATCATAGCTAGTCATGAAAAGGATTACTCTTGCGTTATGAATGAGGAGTGCATGGCTCCCTCACGCTTTTCATATAATGCACAAACACAATGCAATATTATGTACATAGCCGGACTGGCTACACGGCTAACTTGGCATTTTTGGCAGAAGTTTACGATGTGTCATTGCCGGCAATTATCCCCGTCCAACCGACACAACCGAAATGAATAATTGTGTGAATGCATAATATCCCTTATGCCATGCCACGTAAGTAAACCCGTATTTTGTAAGTTGTACAATAAAATAATACTCACAATAGAAATTATTATGCTCTTTCTTTTAGCTTTTGCGTGGGCAAACTTTGAATAATCATTCAAAAAGGCAGTTTCTTTATTCTGAGGATCGAGCAATTATTTCTAATGTTTAATAAATGATAAAATCGTGTCTTGGAGGAAAATAGGACGGACTCAAAATGATTCTTTGTGGTTGGGATAATTTTGCCGATTCCAAGGTAGACTAGGAGATCATTCCTTCTTGTTTTTTTTTCGTTCCTTGTGAATTTTTCTACCATTAGCCATCCACCATAAAATCTTATTGTCTTCATTTGCCCAACTCCAAATATTTGTATTTGTTTCAATGATAATTCTGCATGACACATCTGTTACCTTCATGAATTTTATTCCGCATCATATATATAATGCATTTGACTCGGTCATCGGTATTTGACCACACTCAAGTCTGGGAGTGCATTTTGTACCTACCCCACAATTTGGAAATGCTTCGAGCCAACATTCAACACAACCACGAGGTATTATCTTGTCATCAATAAAATTCAAAAGGAACAAAGTTCGAGGAGCTTTTGCGTAACATATTTCTCCAGCCAAGTAACTTTCCGTGCGATGATGAAAGCAATATTCTTGGAGTTCTCCATGTTGCACTGCGTACACGTTTTCGATAATATCTTTAGACACAACAACAACTGGGAGCATGAATAAAACAAAAGTTGACAAAAGCTAATGTGTCTTTGTCAAAGAAAATGTTAAATTTCTTGATAAAATGAATAATATATCCCACACAGACTTGCCAAACTAAAATGTAACAAGAGGCGAGTAGTAGTAGTAGTAAAACCTTTCATTTTGGTAAAATATCAGACAGACTATACCTCTGAGAAGGCGAAATTTAAGCTGAGCCACAAAGAACCAACCAGGTATGAAATGTTGATAAATTTTCATTAAAAATTCAAATGGGCTGTTCCTCCTTTATGGGCAGTTTTCATTTGAGGAAGAAAAAAGTTGAGTTTTTTGGGAGGAATTATGTCTTCCGATTATACAAAATGAGTATTCCAACACACACTGCTTCGTGTGTTATTGTTATGGTCATCCAGCAAAAAAAAATGTGCTCACTGTTGCTTCCTTATGTTTAATGTAAAACAATATACATAAAACATTAGCTTTGTTCAACTGACAAACTGTCTTGTGGAATATATACGTGAAGAGGGAGCTCTCATTTCATTTGTTTCATTTCAGTATGGCAAGGCACTTATCATAATGTAAATGGTGAATAATTAAATATTCTAACGGAGAAAGTTAAAAGTATCACTTGTAGAGCTTATTTCCTTTGTACTCGATACCCTTCAGTATTTATTTCAGGTTAAAAATTTATGCAAGCCACGCATGCTCATGTTCCTTAAAAACATTATCTACTTAAGTCCTCCAATTTTAGGAAAAGTCTCATCTCCTCACAGAATTGTTTCATGTAGGATCACATTAAGAGAAATTGCTTCGTTTTTTGGTCTCTTGGTCAGTATTTAAATCCTGTCTCAAAACGCCTTTTTGCCCAAACCTGTAATTATTAGTTTGTAAATCAAAAAATTTATATATTTTCATACCCGCCTACTCAATCGCGTAGCGGCGACTTTACCTTATTTTGTTGGAGATGAGAAAG
>JAQGAP010002826.1:0-13969 GCA_034697805.1 Orchesella bifasciata | reverse complement strand
CTTTCTTTTGGTATTGCTATTGCTTTTAGCACACAATAATTTTATGAAACACTTGACTGTCAAGTGTTCTATACTTAAGCTTTGACATCCGTCATGTGTTTTATTGCAGGCTGGAAGGGAACCGTAGCAGACCTCCCCGGTCGGATTTTGAACCGGGCATCATCCCTGGTTACATCCGGTCGTGGGTCATCAGTCGACAGCGAGGACAAGGTAACGAAATAGGAAACCTTTGGTTAGCAAGTTGTTATTATTTGTCAAGTGGTTAGGGAAAAACCTTAACCCCATACTTTTAACACTTCAACCCTTAAGAGCTACTTGAAAATTTCATAACTAGTTCAAATTTCCTAACAGCAACGGACAAAGGATATTGCTAACAAAAACTTTGATGTATAAAAATTGATTGGTGTTTTTAGAAAGTTAAAGACTGTTAAATTGAAAAATGTTTTTCGAAAGCTGATTCTACGAAACTATAAACTAATTACAAACTACAAAGATGCCTACGTTATCAAACCGTTTGTAGTTTAATTTTTAAAAATAGTCGAACGTTGGGAAATTGCATAAAATACTCTTTTAAACATACACCAGCATGGTTTTAATTGAGAATCTTTTACAAAGTAAATGTCAGTTGTTTTTGTGCATGTGTAACATGATTTCAAAACAAACCTTGCTTACTCAGTTTTACAATGCCACGTTGTTGTAGGATGGTAGAGTTTTTTCATTTCTATGTGCGTCTCCCTCACCGACATGACATGGCAGTGTATAAACCGAAAGCACAAGATAATACCGTGTCCTATTGATGGATTGGATTTGTTGAGGCTCATTAACCGACACGCATACACATGTAATAAAAGCCAAGGTAATTAGGATTTAGAGACAAAGTCCATTAAGGTTACTGTATTAAACTAGGAGAGCCGGAATGCTTTTTGTCAGACAAGGAGATGGAAAAGAGGGGAAAACGCATCTTTGGAGAGTGAAAGCGAGAGAGTGCAATGTGTTTATGAGGAGAGAGTAGCTCTGGGAAGATAAATCACTTATGGTTGTCCACACTTATAACCAAAAAACGAGATTTTCTCCCATATCCAAAACCATACTACTTGCAACTTCTAACCGGCATGATGATACGGTGCGGCTTAGCAAGCAACCTTACAACTACACCTAACATAATGCAAGAAATGGAATAAAGCAGCCGCGCTGCACTTTTCTCACTCTCCGATATAAGTATCCATTATATCCCGGTCTATTAAAACCTACCTTTCATCCTAATCTCGGGAAAGTAATGGAACCATAATAATATATTTCCCTATGTCACATCTCCCTTATTACTTCTTTCTCGCTGCTACATTGAGTGTCGTCAATATCTTGATAATCTCAGAGAGATACATACATGTTCAACTCAACCATTCTTCTCTCCTTTTTTCATTGCAGCTCGAAACAGTGTCATTTCCTATTTTATTGTGCTTTGTAAGTAAAATAGGAAGTAATAAGGGTGAAAGGGAGTTTATACATATAGCCACACGAACCAAACCCAAAAAAAAAATCTTTATACCGAAACCAAACAGGGAGACCGGAAAAATTTTCCAGTTTTGCGGAAGGGAAAATAGAGATGTGCTGCAAAGGTTGTTCTTCTATCTTCTTTACTGCTCCCACCCTAATTTTAGTACTGCTTCTGCTTCACTGCCACATGTGAACCCAAATGATTTGAGAAAGCTATGGGACCTTTTCGATATGTAACAGAGTTGCTATATCTGGCAGGGAGCAGCTGTGAAGCAGATTCATGATGTTGTCGATGTTCATGTTGATTATAATGACGATGCCGATGATAATGTGGTTGATGATGATGCTGATGGTGATGGCAAAGGAAATTACCCTTGGTCTACTTACATCAACCAATCTATTCATTGCCTCCGATCACCAGTCTTGTTTTTATACGTTATTTTGTTGACTCTTGGATGACTTCGGGAACGGATAAGGCCACTAAAGATTTCGACTAATTTTTTTACACAAAGATAGACAGCTTCTATTTCCTAGCCTTGATGATGCCAATGTAAAGTTCATTGATAGCGTAATTTATTTAATAGAGAACATTTTCCTAAAGGAGGAGATTGGATCAAATACGGTTTTTGCTTTCTTTCATATCGTTAACTTTTACATGTAGACCTATTCCATTAATTTGTACGATTAATACAGAAGTAGCATTAAGGAATGACATTTAACAAAGCCTGAAAATCCATTTCACGTTTCTGTTGAAGAATATAATGGCATAATGTGTTCTTGACTCTACAGAACTAACCGTCATATTCTTACATGTAAGAAGCAATTTTTACTTGAAATTAGTAAAGGTAGTTATCGTAGCCGGGCATCAAAGTTTTATACTAAGTATCTGCTACAAAGCCGTAGCCCATGTAAAATATCTTAGAGTGGATAAAAAGAACTTTTTGCCAAATCGTTAACGCTAAATACTCATCCAACCAGGTAAAGGATGTATATACAGCGTAGCCATCAAGTAGTTGGCTCAGTTTAACACGGCTAAAGTGCTTAGGGCCCAGGTGAAAAGGAAGTGAAATAAAAGTGGAGCATGGATCGATACCACGGAGGATATCCGAGCCAGGAGTTTGCTTTCTACAGTGTTACTACATGAAAACGGGCTTTCAATCCAAATGCATGTGGACTGGCCGTGGCAAGGAAAACTGTTAGGTATGCGTAAACGTTTCCAGTTACATTTTTCATTGATACTCGTGAACGTTTGAGCCACCTTACGAAAATCAAGTGCCATACCCTGCCATAACACATGTAAGACTTGCGATAAAAGAATTTTCCCGGAACTAAAAGAGAATATTAAAAAATCTAATATTCAATTCCATGTGCCAAAAAGTAAAATTTCCTATACCTGCACGTTCACTTCAGCTAAATCTTATTCAGCTGGACTTTCCAGCCAAGGGATTTGAGTGCCCACATTCTATACATAGGAACGACTGTTCTGGAATTTGGCGTAATTTATCATGTAGATGACGCACGAAATTCTTCAGCCATAGTTTATGGCACCTTTAGGTGTAGCCTACATTCATGTATGCAATTTGTAAAACGGGGTGTGATGAGGAATTCAGATTGGCTCTTGTAAACCTTGCAATCATACTTGGACATGAACAAAGACACCTATGGAAATTGGTATAACTATATTGTATGTATGCTGGAGAAAATAAAAGGGTTTCCTGTTATTCTTCTGCTGTAGCACAGCATTCAGAGTTTTTTTTGGCAATATCTATAATTGAAGGTCTATCAAGCAATTCAAACAACATGCATATGAAAGGACCATTACTTTCACCATTGTGAGGAAAATTGTCGACATTATTTTGATTGTAGTGGTTTTAAAATTCAACACCAACTGATACGGCAAATTAACAAAGGCGTGGGTTCATTTGTACGATTCCACCAATATTATGAATTTTTGATTGAGCATGGAATACCAAATCCAGAATCCAAGATGAGTGATCCCGTTTGCTGAGATATTTTAGTTGTGCATATTCAATGAAATAATAATCACGGACAGTCGGTCTGTACTCCAGGTAAAAATAGTATTTTGAACGGAACCAGTATAATTTAAAAATAGAATGATGGTCATCATGAGCGAAGAAAAACACTTGGGGTTTGAAGAACCCTTCAATGTCAGAATGAGGCAGTCTCATTCGGTTTGCTGGAAATGGAGGAAACGAAAGCACATGTGAACCAACCCCGTTACCTCAGATTGTGCATTCAGCAAAGTTCAAAATATTTCAATTTTACCCACCTAAGAACGTAGATAGAAAAATCTTTGCTTAAACTGGTCGAGCGATTTTTTCAGAAATTCAAATTCATTTTTTCAGAAATTTACATTAATTCAAAAAAAGCATAGTAGTAAAGTTGTTTTCTCAGTTTTAATCACGGCAGAGGAGAAAATACTTAACATAAACAACTTGGTTCAGGACCCCAAAGTCAGGTTTGTGGCGCGTTGTTCTTGATTTCATAAAAATGTGTCCTAATACATCCTTCAAAACGCTTTCCAAGGAAAAGCTAAAAGCATATAAATGAATAAACAACCATCATGAAATATTCAGAGAAAAAGTGCATGCCATAGGGTGCCATCACATATTCACTCGCTTGTATTCTTTCATTCGCTTCTTTATTGCCAACCGTAAGGATGGTTATGCGAATACCTTTCTTGGGTCCTCCGATAAAAATGAATCTTCCTTAACGCAACGAAAACTCGACAACCATAAATATGTAGGGTACTTTTAGAACCACAGACGACAGGAACAAAAACGAAAACATTGTTAGTTTGTTAATGGTTCAGGTATTTTGGAAAATGCTATAGCGCGTTGGATACGGCTGGCCATCTTGCCTGTATTGCCTCGGTTTTCTTTTTACAAAAATAGAATTATATGATGAAAAGCCTAAATAATTTACTAAAGTACAAAAGGAATGCAGTTCGGTATCAATAATTCATGTCCACCTTGAATTACTCTTACAGCAACCGGACTTACCTAAATTGCCAGTACCTGAGCTGGAGAAAACCCTTCAGCGCTACCTTGAAGCGGTACAACCAATCCTTCAACAGCATCAGTTTGAAAGGGCACAGGAGTTGGCAAAACAGTTAGCCGAAAATGAAGGACCGGAACTACAGCATCACCTGGTTGAGAGGCAGATGAAACTCAAAAATTGGGTAAACTTCACAACATTATATGTTGCAATGTTGCATTATGGATAAATACACTTTTGGAGAGTGTACGTGCCACGAAAATAGATACATTTTTCCTACACATTCTCTTTCCCTCTGTTTCTCATTTCAGTTTTGGGTTTCATTAAATATTAACAAGCACTAAAGTTAGAAGCCATGCATATCACATCTCTTTCTCCCCCTACACAACTACAAAAAAATTTCCTTTTTTTTTTGATACAGCCAAATGTGTTTTTCCACAAATAGCAATCCCATGTTCTTTGTCTATACTAAAGTTACACAATATTAACTTTTTAAGAATAGAGGATGGCTCTGTGAAATGTCACTTTTAATTTGAACCTTTATATGACTACCTACTAAAGCTTTCACAGCATCATTGAATCACCGTGAAATAAAACACATACCGATATACATATATGTATATATGAATGTTAGAAAAGTAACTGTACGATTTTAAGTATAATCCTTAATTCATAGAAGCGTGAGCTATTATAATTTTCATGTGAATTCTAACTTAATTTAACTATCTGCCATTGTAAACACTGCTCATATAGTTTCTAGTAGAACACGACACTATGTGGTACAATTTCCTGCTTTGTCTCTTTGGCTTGACTAAATTGCAGTGGCACCTACCGAGGTTTCTGAAACTGCTTAGACAATGAACCAGAGCAGTACTGAGCACAGGAACCTAACCTAACATATGATGCAGAGCGCTCACTGAGCACAGCTGAGGTTCATTGTCTAAGCAGTTTCAGAAACTTCGGTAGGTGCCACTGCAATTTAGCCAAGCCAAAGAGACAAAGCAGGAAATTGTACCACATAGTGTCGGGGTCTGGTTTCTACTATAATCAACAAGGATGAAGGTATTTGTATGAATACGTTGGAAGTATGTACTTGTTAGCTGTGAAACTTTACATAGAACATTCCCTTTATAGATTCTTCAGTAAAGTAGCTATGTATATATGTATCATAAACTTTTCTATTCCCATGTCCACGTGAACTCACTTTCAGTCGTTTGTTCGCTTCCGTACTGTGTGTAGGCATACGAGTGGTGGTTGAATGACATGTACATGAACAACCCGTTATGTTTGCCAATCAACTCAAATCCCGGCGGAGTTTGGCCACCACAACCATTCCGAAATCTAGATGATCAACTTCGCTTTGCTTCAAAACTTACTTCTTTCCTCCTGGACTTCAAAGATGTTTTGGACAGGTGATTGACACCCGATGTGTTTCCATTTTAAAACCTTTCTGATTTCAGACGAATTTGCCTGAAAGCTTGTAATGTGCATTGTATGCTATATTACATCTTTGAGTTGCCAGCTTTTCACTATAAAATACTTTTACTTATGTAAACCGTTCCTGGAAATACAAATTCTTGAAGAAACTTTTTTGCTATCTTGCAAGTGCAGTGTCAATTATGTTAATGACGTTACTTGCCCTCGGCACATTTGTAGCCCCGCTCTGCTCCTACTTTCGAAGGATAACCGAATTTCTCAAACTAAGCCCTCTTCTGAATCAAATGGGGCGATAGGGGCAACGTGATCTCAGTCCAATTCTCAGAGGATTACCATATCTCATTTCCTCGCTTTATATGTATGAAAATACTGCACTTTTTGAGGAGCAGCAATCGCCCCGAAAAGGAAAGGGAGAGCGTATCCAGAAGAAAGCGAGTTACATGTCACAAGCTTCCCTGTAAAACCCTTCTCATCATCACCAAAATAGATGTTGCTCCACACAGTATATATGATACGAAATCGCCTTTTCTCCTTCTTTGTTTCCTTGTTATAAAAAATTTTCAGTGCCATTTTATACCGAATTTGATCCTGTCTTACCAGCTGATCCCCATTTGTCGTCGTTCTTACTCTGTAACTCATTTCATGGTGCATGTTGACTGTCTCAGATCCCATCTTGCCATTTGTACTCGTCTTATCATTCTCAATGATCGTGTTCCCGTCTTGTTCTTTCTGAAATGTCTCATTTATATAGCTATACCACTTACACTTGGTCGGTTTACATTACATCCTTTTTTGTATCCTCATTTCTTTATCTTGTTTTACGCTCTTTTAAACGAAAAAGTACTAACTCTCGGATATTATTTTATTTTACACGTGCGGAATTGGTTGAGTAACTCGGGATCATGCTAGAATAACTACGTCATTCTAACCTATAGGGTATATTTTATATCTTGCTTAAGCCGAACCTTCTGCCGTAGTAGCTAAAAACCTTCCTTTCCTAATGCTTCCCTTAATTAGTAAATGCTTTTTCTTGCGTTACATCACGGTATTAAATGCCAGTCAGATTAACTTAGTGCCATGTTAAGATGATGAAAAATAAAGTAACCCCAAAATGTCTCCCACGAAAGAATCCAACGAAACTCTACACTGAAACTGTCTCATAATACCCAGACTGACAATTACTACTGCAATAGCGAGAAGAGCTTTTACCAAAAGGGAAGAGAGATTACTTATAATATGGGTCAGTAAAAGCATCACCAGTAATTTAGAGACGCTGGATGTGGATATAAACTGGAGAAAAGTTTCATTTCATACCTTTTAATTTCAGTCCGTGGGATACTCTGAAAGCTTCTTTCTAATCCTATTTCCGACCGATATTGCTGACAGTAATTTGTGGAATGGTGAAGCGAAAGACGATTAGTTTCTAAATGACTTGGCGTTAATCGTATTAGTGAAAACTCGCAGGGCAAGAAGTATTAATAGTTTAGATTAATGCTGAGAAACCATGTTGGTTCGTAATGTCAACAGTTGAAACTGCTCCGCGTAGCATGCAATGAATGTCTATTTATGTAAGTATTGAATTACACTATGCGGGTCAGCATATTCGCTCATGTATGGAACCAAGCAAGAAGGAAGAGTAGTAGCCAGAAATTTTGTGTAGATTATCGCGTCCTTCCGAATATAGATCCACAGCGCTCTCTGCAGAGTGCTTCAAAAGTTATGAGAGAAAATCCCTTCTAACTCTACAGCTTTCCTGGAAGCGAAAAGATGGACCAGCATGCATTATCATAGTTTATAGCACTCGTCGTCGCTTTCCCTTCTTGTGCCGTATGAGAACTTTCACTTACAACCAACGTCTTTTTATCTGTTTCATGTTTTTAATGTAGATAGTTGTTCAAAAGTTAAATGATGCAGCTACGAAAACAGTGAATTAGAAGAGTATACTAATCCATGTATTTTCAATTTTTAGGAACGACTTGCCGGTGGAAACGGCTGCATCTCGTGAACCAGGGCAGCCACTATGCATGGCACAACACTATCGTCTCATGACATCTTACAGGGTTCCATGCCTTCCCAGAGATTTTCGAAGAGATACATCTGGCTGTAGTCCAGATCACATTGTCGTTGCTTACCGAAAACATGTAACCATCTTATTGAAAACGATTGCCTCCCTCGTTCACACACATTTATGTAATTCAGGAAATTAATGATATTGATGGTAAAATATTTGGACTTTGCAGTTTTTTACATGTCCAATAAAAACTCCAGAACGTAGGCTGACTACAAACGAGATCTTCAACCAGTTTAAAACCATCGTTCAATCTGAAACCAGCAATAATGAGATCCCTATTGGGCTATTGACAAGTCAAAAACGACCTGTGTGGGCTGACGAGAGAATCAAACTACTTGGAGGTGTTTACGCATAGCAGACAGTAAACATGTTGACATGTTGCTCAATTGCATTAAATGTATTTATATGTAAAATCGTTTTTCAGAGGACTTAAACAAACAGTCAATGGATGAGATTGAAACATGCAGCTTCATCATTTGCTTGGATGACCCTTTGCCATCTCAGTATTTCAATAGCCTATTGAATAAAAAGAAGCGAACAACCAGTGGCCACTGGATAAAAGATCGGGATGAAACAAATATGCTTCACCAAATGCTCCACGGTGGCGGAAGTGTTTTCAATACAGGAAATCGCTGGTTTGATAAAACATTGCAGGTAAAGTTCAGAAACTTACCTCCTTCATATTTATTATAATTATGCATTATTATTATTATCCTTCCTGAGAAGTTACGAAGCATGGGAACCTTATCAAGAACCATGGGAAAGTCTTTATTTTTCTCGGAAAGAAAATGAAAGGCTTAAACTTTCTTAAACTTTAAAAAAAGCACATTAAGAAGTTTCTCTTGAGGATATTATTCTTGTTTCCCTAGTTTGTCATCTCATCAGATGGAGCTGTTGGACTTTGTTACGAGCATTCTTCTGCTGAAGGCATTGCTGTACTCAACCTTATTGATGACTTTCTTGGAAAAATAGTACAAGAGTCATCTTCTAGCAACAATGGAACAGAAGCTGACAAAGGAGCCGGTGTAGATATCAGTGGTGCAGAAAGAGATAAAGGGCCTGAGCCTATTCCACAGCCTATAAAACTTGAATGGAATATTTCAACTGAAGCAAGAAATGCTGTGAGGGAAGCATGCATTGAAATTGATCGGTAAGTATCAGCATGCATTACATAACACTCTGAAAGGTGTAACCAAATCCTCGCTCACTTCAAACATTCAAAGCTATTTCTAATGGATTGGATATGTATATCTTTGAACTAGTTCTTTCTGTAGTTCATTTCATTCTCAGAATGCGTCGCAAAATATCTGTGTAATGGGTACCCTTTTACTTTGATCACATCATAGGTACATTGAGGATGTAGATTTGATGGTGTATCGATACGAGGGCTATGGGAAATCTTTCATAAAAAAGTGTAAAGTCAGTCCTGACGTCTATCTCCAGTTGGCACTTCAATTTGCATTTTACAGGTAAATATGCAACTATAAAAAAACCCTACCAGCACCATCAACCGTGTATATTCAAATGTTCGGCATATAAACCATATTTTGCTCGTATGCTTCTCTATTGTTTTTTTTTTGTTTTTATTGAAAGAGAAAGTAAAAGAAAAAAAAATAATGGTCATATAGTTTTATGTGTATGACAGTTCGATAGGATTTTCAAGATTTTGGTGTCATTACAGCTTGCATGAAAAAATGGTTGCAACTTACGAAAGCGCATCTACCCGTCGATACAAGCATGGTCGAGTAGACGCCATCCGATCAACAACCATGGAGGCACTTGAGTGGGTCAAATCAATGTCGACAGGCTCGGAGGAAGATCGACAACGTAAATTTCACTTGGCCGTAGAGAAGCAAACAACCATTATGGTGGAAAATATATTGGGCGAGGGAATTGATATCCACTTGCTGGGCTTAAAACAGCAGGCTCTTGAATGTGGAATGGATGTCCCAACTTTGTTTCAAGATGAAACTTTTAAAATTGCCAACCATTTTGCACTTTCCACAAGCCAGGTAAATAAATAAAATTACTCAGACCTTCTTAGAAACCTTGTACGTGCTTGCCTTTTAGTTGACATTTGCAAGTGAAACCACAAATGAAATGTAATTTCTAATGAGTTTTACTCCCGGGACATTGTCAGTTGTCATTAGTTCTCTTCTCGCCAAGTTTAGCTTGTTCATTCATTGCACTTTTCGTGAGAATGCAACCACAACGCATGAAACACACTGAAACGATTTTAGCAACGTGACTTCAATTATAGATTTCACATTAGTTTCACGTTGTTGGAGGCGTTTTATATTGAACTTCAAAAGGCATTACGTAAATGTATTAAATATTATTCCGTCCATGAAACATACGTAACATGCAAATGATTTGACGTATTTGCAGTTACCAACAAAACAAGATCAGTTTATGGGTTATGGTGCAGTCGTCCTTGATGGTTATGGTGCTTCCTACAACCCTCAACCAGGCACCATTATATTTTGTTTGTCAGCTTTTTGCTCATGCCCGGAGACGTCAACACTTAAATTCAGCCAAAGCTTGCAACGAAGTTTAGACGCAATGAAACAAATGCTGGAATGATTGCCTCAAACGAAAAACTACGACCAGACGAACTACACCATTCGCAGTAGTCTTTCGATACTATAAATTACGGTATGCAACAGAGCACTTTCTGTGGTTTTTTTTTATTTTAACAAATCCTGACGTTCCAATTTTAGGAGAACTTGGAGAAGCGGATAGTTTATTTATGGAATCTAGTCTCTTGCACAACCAATCTGGAATGATATAAGTAACTGAACAACAAATTGTGTTGAAAGATGTTTTTTGATGAATTTTAAAATGATACGAATTACATATTCATGGAAAAACTCATGTTGTATAACGTGTTGTTTGTTGGTAAAAATGTCAACTTTTCCAAAACATCAAATATCCATTCCGCATATTGTGATTTTGGCAAACAAAGTAATTCACATATCGCGTGTGTGCTATAAGCATACAAAACAGATTAAATTAGCATACTTTTAGGAAGTAGCCTGTGATGTGGTGTGTTTGTTTTAAGAGTTTGCTTGGGTGTTTTCCGTATCGCAAAAGGATTTGATAGTTGCATAACTTTCAATTTTCTGATTATGCAGCTTATGAGAAAACACTTAAAACGTATCATCATAGTTAGATACAATAACCCGCTCACAGCATATAGTCAGTCAAGTTTTGCTACATGGGAAATTGTGAATATGAAATAATTTGATTGAGTTGAAAAGTATTTTCGATCCGCTGCGAAAACTTGTGTAGCTTCAAATTTACAGCAATATATAGCATTAGGACTAGTAAATCTTTGGTGCTAGGACGTCATCAGTAGAACGAAAGCATAATCGTATTATCAACTTAAAATTAAAAAAAAACAATCATATGAATTTATCAAGATGTATCACAAAATATCACAAGTTAATTAAGCCAAATACATATCAATGTGCAGAGAAACATATAGAAACATATCAAATTATAAAGGCAATCACAACCATGGTGGTAGTTGATGAGCAATACAGGCTCATTAGAAATATATTAAATTACGGTTTAGAGATAAAATCACATATTAAAATCGTAAAGATATTAATATACCATTTGTGATTCAATTTCAGTAGTACCTGTAGTTAATAATAAAAACCAGAAATTAATAGTGTGTAGAGATATATTATACTGAATAAGTAAGTTGAGCCGGTTTGGCTAATGGAAGTGATGTAACACCTGGCTAGAAAGTATAAAGTCGCAAGATTGAAAATATTCGAAAGAAATTTATTTAAATCGATGATTCAAAATATATATATTACTCATTATGTGAAAGATGATTATTTGAAATAATCGATATAACATATGTATTATGAGATGTATATTCAAACGGAAAGAGTTATATAAATGTGCTGAGCACCATCTAATAATCTAATAAAGCTTGATCTGCAATAAATATATATATATCGTCAATCGTGTTGCTACATACTTACATACAACATTCTTTGTCATACATTTGCACATGGATTATACCTCTAAAAATGTCTATGTTTTAGAAAAAACATTCTTCCATTTTTACTGACCCGTCCATCAACATAAAACTCAATTTTCACCGTTTCATTCAAGAATGGCTTGAAACTACTTGTTATTCAATGCACATAATCATTATTCGGCCACTATGCACATCATGCAAGACTTTGCACATGACGCAAATTGTGGCACTATCAGACTAGTTTTAGTAATAGAATTAATTCGACATAAAATCCCTGTTGAATTCAAATGTGACATAAATATTATTCAATACATGTGGCAAGTGCAGATGTACAACTTAAACGAACATAAAAAGAACAAAGTTTTATATGTCGTTGTTTGTTCCACAAGCTGGAAGCTTTGATAGAAATACTGCATAGCATTGGCATTATTGCAAGTTGCACAAGCATCTTATTTTGCCTTTCTTTTCTTGAGTGAATAAGAATAAAAAGACAGCAGTTTTTCATCTCATCATCATTTTCACCTTGTTTGTAATCCGGACTGAAACTTGGAAAAATGCTGGAATAATAAATAATATGCTGCATATATCGTAATGGTTAAGAGCGTTCTTATATTGTATGCACATGGAATAGAGAAAGTTATCTAAGCATCGCAAAGCACACAACTCCATAAGAAAGTTTGTTGTTTATACCTATGCATATTTTCGAAGAGCTTCATAACACGCTGCTCTCCGGGGTTTTCTACCATTTGCTCGCTAACTTTCACTCACTGTTCATATCGCGTCTCCCACTTTCTGTGTGGCTTGAAAACTTCAAGCCGTAATTCCTTGTGCGTCTTTAAATAACTAGATTTATTTAATCATAACGGTAATTTCATTAAAAGTTAATTATTGTAAAATCAAGTGAAAAAATAAAAGTTAAGGCTATCAATTTTGAGTAGGACAACAACAATTATCATGGGAATACTCGTCTAAATAGGTGAGTCCAACTTTAAATTTCATAACAGTACGCATAAATTGTATCTGTGGCTGCAGTTCATTACTACCCAAGTCACATGCTGCCAATAAATATTCAGATATAATTTTCCCCATAGGAAAACGTTTACCCCCGTTAGACTTAAAATAAAATTGGAATTAAATCTTGGCGAATGTAACCCTAAAATTAACGTTGCTAATCTCATTGTAGTTTAACGCTTGTAATCAATTTCCTGTTGATAAATTCCGGTAGGCCAATTTCTTAACTTTCACACTGAAAAGAAACCAAAAACAGTACAGTTCATTGGTTCATAGTTGTGATACAATTCACAATTCGTTTATTTCGTGTGTATTTCTCCAAAATATGATATTTCCATATAGTATTGGATAATATAATAATCTGACGAATGTCACGATTCATTTACAGAAAACATTTATCACAGGCCATTGGGTGCAATGTTTTTCCGTCATTACTATTTCTAGAAAGGAAACTTGCTCCATTACACGAAAATCCTTAATACCTCATGAACTTCAATGATAAAAGTTTGTTTGCTGAGAAACTTGTGCACACTACAAGTGAACCAAGAGGGAACTCAATATCACTGCATTGAACTTTGACTTCAAGTAATTATATATTTGTGAAAGCAAACTCTACCATAAACTTGAGAGAATGAAGTTGTTTAAAGGATGCAATTGTTGGATGATATGCAACATGTGTACAATTTTAACTGTAGTTTGCTGTAACTGCTTGCTAAATGCACAAGGGAAGCATACAACAAATTCAATGAGAACGCTAAAAAGTAATTTTCAAGATACAACTGCGAATGCTTTCATCCATTCTGAAACAAAGGATGAATCAAAATTACCTTCATCAGGCTTTTTACGCATACATAAAATGCATGAGAATACGACCCTTAAACAAATGGTCTCCAACTCAAACTACAAAAGGATGGGTCGAATGGGAACTGGAGGTATTGAGG
>JAQGAP010002825.1:0-13971 GCA_034697805.1 Orchesella bifasciata | reverse complement strand
ATAAACCTTTCCTTCATATGTTCTACAAATGTACCGGTGAATGTCAATGAGAAGACATAGCATGAAAAAAATATACATATTCATTGAGATTGACTTGGGTGTAACTACATGCCTGTTGAAGCCTGGTGTGCATTCGATACACCAGATATACGTACTTATATCGTATAAAATCCAACTCATTATATATCATCAATATCATCATCGTGTTGAGTCATACCTATACAAAATGCAGCTGTGAGTTGGAAAAGTATCCACGGATTTATCGAGTATAAATTGAAATTTATTCTGCTGAATATCAATTCATAATAGTATATTCTGCATAATAGTTTTTTAATTCGTTCTTGTCAAGTTTGAACTACGATGACCTCCTCCTCCTCAGAAATCAGACCTTCAATGAACAAGTTAACAGTTTCCGCTGTTAAGCCCAGCATTAGGGAACAGGGTCGCGTGTCGATACCAAGAAAAGAATTTAAATGTGCAGTTTGTGAGAAAGTGTTTGCTAACAAAAACAATCTAACAAACCATTATCATACACATACGGGCGAAAGACCATATCAGTGCTCTATGTGCTCCAAATCTTTTGCAGAGAAGGGAAACTTGAGATCCCATTTGCGAGTGCACACTGGTGAAACACCATTTTCATGCTCGGAATGCGACGGTTTCTATGCTCGGTTCAGCCAACTCAAGGTTCATTTGAAGCGTGTACACAACATAGGTGACGGAGTGAAATGTAGCGTGTGTTCAAAAGAGTGTCCGAACCCAGGAATTCTGAAAATCCACATGAGAATACATTCAAATGAACGGCCGTTTCCATGTCTATTTTGTGAGAAAAGATATAAAACCTCAGCAGACCTGCTTTCGCACTACCAAGCACACACAACTGAGAGACCCTTTTCCTGCAAAATTTGCAACAAGCCATTCTCCACCAAAGAAAATTGCAATCAACACGTCCAATCAGTTCATGCCACTCAAAGGCAACACAAATGTACAGAATGTCCAGCTGCCTTTAAGAGCACGAGCAACTTGAATAATCATGTCAAAGCAATGCACCGAAACGTACGTCAATATCCTTGCATTTTGTGTGGAAAGCGTTTTCAAACTTGTAGTAATCGAACCAAGCACATGATATCACATACAAATGAGCGAGCACACAAGTGCGAAAAGTGTGGACAAATGTACCGTCGCTCACAAAGTCTGAAGTTGCATTTGAAACGTCATGAAACCCAAGCGGACCATACCTATACCTGTTCCAAGTGTTTCAAACTGTACCCCCATCAACTCTATTTGGAACGGCATTATTTAGCAGAGCATGTTGGCCACAGTGGCAACATATTGGAGTGCCTCTTTTGTCAAACCGTTTTGAGAAACAGAACAAATCTGGAGGAGCATGTAGCTCGACACACTAATGAGAAGCCCTACTTCTGTGACATCTGTCCCAATTCATTTAGAACTGAAGCAAATCTAGGTTCACATTTGAGGACACACAAAAGGGTAAGGCAACCAATGATTCATTTAATTCTGTATTGGTTTTAATTTGAAGAACGTTTAGTGAACTCACAATCAGTGATAATTGATCTCCCCCTTTTTTATATGAAGGTCAAGCTGGTTCCCAAACGCCAGCGTATTCCAGAAAAGTGAGTCGGAAATCAATGGTGATGATTATAATGAAACTGCCAGAGACGCATGCATGTACCGAATAATTTTTTTTTACTTGTATTTCAATTAAATTTCACTGAAAATTAAATATATCCATTCATACATTAATCTAAAATCGTTTTTCGTTTCGACTTCGTTTTTTGCTACTTTTGTAAAAATCAATGTTCTTCTGTAATAATTTCTTCAGCGTGTCATTATTAGTAATTCGTCTAATTTTAATATCAATTAAAGTTTAGGTTACAGTATAATAAATATGCTTTTGTTTCTACGTTTCTCCATTCATTATACATCCAAGCAAACAACTCAAATATTCATCACCATAAATAGCCTGTCTTGTCAATATCATGAATATATGTTTGAATTTATAGTTTATGTAGAAATAGCTCTCTTCTCATCACGCATCCTATTTGTAAAAATTGGTGTGCATTCTCAAATGAGTGACTTCACCCACGCATGATTTATCACTGCAAAACACGAAACTGCAGTAGACATTGAGCGTTTCATCAACCTAGAAATTGCTAATCAAATCATGTACACGAAAAAACATTGGATAGTCGCACTACATAGAATTACAGATTGTGAGCCGCGAGTCCACCTTCTGAATATAACTTGCTAGTCTTGTAAGTAAATCTTGTTTTCGTAAGTTACATAGCAAGCTGCAGTTTAGAATGAGTGAGCATCACAAGGACACTGGCGTGTTTGTCGCAAACAAGATTCGGTTGCAGCTGAACCGTGTTCAAAAATGGAGAGCGGAGATTATGTCCACGATTTTTTGTATATGCAATTTTATGCAAAGTTTATCCAAAACTCATATCTCTATAAACAACATGTTCATGTTTTGGTTACGTTCAATATTACAAAAAATCTGCAGGGTGATGTAGCCCGCTACTTTCCAGAATTTATCATTGATGAGAATATTTGTGCAGAGTAAACGCACTGCTAAATAAAATTATAAATATTCCAATATCTTTCCGCACATCCACTCAATGCAGATTTAATATTGGGAATCAGTGAACGGTAATCATTTGTTTTGATGATTTCATTGAATTCATTGGTTTAATAAAAAGGAATGAAAAAACTACTGCAATACTGCTATAAAAAGCAGCTTTTATTAAAGAATTCTGCTTGGAAAGCATAAACGAATGAAAATGCACATTGTTCAGCTTTCTCTTTGCCCTATTCTGGATAGTTGTGTTATTTGGAAAATGTGAAGTTGTTCCACAACCATTCGCTCATTACACATGCCTTGCCTTTACAAGATATTGGATTATTATAACTTGCTTGGATCTCCTCATCGAACTGAAACAAGTAAATTTGTCTGGATAGTTTGTTATGCTACAACTGTCGTGACTTCCAACATCATTGGGAATGAGAAAAGGAATGTAAGAAAAGCAAACTCTATTTACCGTGTACAAATGCAATATGAGCCATGAAATACAAACAAAATCATACCCGTTTCAGGAAAACTTTGAACCGAAATAATTTTTCTTGTTGTAGCAAGCAATGTAAGTGTCTGTAAAAGAGTTTATATTTTGGAATATGGAAATAAAACCTGTGAGTGAGCACTGCAAGAAAATGCAACTATTCTCAGAAAGGCACAGAAAAATTACAGAAATTCCCCTTTCTGTTTTATACATCAAGGTTGCTTTTCCCCTCGTTTAGGTATGCTCAACAGAAATATCCATGAGGATACATAGCATGGAAAAAATATACATATTTCATTGAGATTGACTTGGGTGTATCTACATGCATGCTGAAGCCGTTGTACATTGGACATATGCATATATGCATTTAATAAAAGTCAACTCATTGTATATCATCATCGTGTCAAGGCATACCATACAAAATGCAGCTGTGAGTCGAAGTGTTTACAGTGTTTTCTTGAGCATAAACAAAAAATGTTCTAACTCATCGTCAGTTTATTCAGCCTTATAGTTTTTCAAAGCGTTGGGATTCCGTTAAAATGAACTCCTCCACGGGAATCAGACCCTGTCGGGTTCAAGTGACAAAACTAACTCAATCAGAATTATTGAAGTGGGCGATTTTAACAACCAAATCACGAGCTTCAATTGTAAATCACGTCTTCAGGGAGCAGGAGTGCGTGCCAAGTTCACAAAACGTATTTAAATGTGCAGTTTGTGGGAAACTGTTTGCTGGTAAAAGCAATCTAACAAAGCATTATCGCGTTCATACCGGCGAAAGACCATATCAGTGCTCTGTGTGCTCAAGAGCTTTTAAACAGAAACCAGCCTTGACTGCTCATTTCCGAGTGCACACAGGACAAAGACCATATCAGTGCACGGTGTGCTCAAAATCGTTTTCACAGAAAGCCACTTTGAATGCCCATTTTCGAGTGCACACTGGTCGAAAACCATTTTCATGCTCAGAGTGTGAAGGCTCGTTTGCGACAGACACCGCGTGCAGGATTCACATGAAACAGAGACACAACATTGGTGTCGGTGTCAAATGCAGCGATTGTCCCAAAGAGTGTCCGAACATGGCAATTATGAGAAAGCATATGAAAACCCATTCAAACGAAAGACCACACTCATGTCTATTTTGTGAGAAAAGATTTAAAACCTCGGCTGACTTATTACGGCACTTTCAAACTCATACAAATGAGAAACCCTTTTCCTGCAAAATGTGCAACAAGTTATTTGCAACCAAACAAGTTCGCACTCTTCACGTCCGTTTTGTTCATGCCACAGAAAAGCAGCATAAATGTACAGAATGTCCAGCTTCCTTTAAACGTACGACCCATCTAAAACATCATGTCAAAGCAGTGCACAGAAACCTACGTCCTTATCTTTGTGCTGTATGTGGAAAGTCTTTTACAACTTGCGGGAATCGAGCCAGGCACATGACAATTCACACGAATGAGCAACCTCACAAGTGCGAAAAATGTGGACGAAGGTACCGTGATTTCGGAAGTTTGAAGCTTCACCTGGAACATCATAGAACAAAATCTTATCTTTCTTGTTCCAAGTGCTTTCAACTTTACTCGAACCAACTGGGTTTGGAGCGGCATTTTTTAGCTGAGCACGTTGACCGCAATGCTAACATATTTAACTGCGTTTTTTGTCAATACGTTTCAAAAAACAAGCGAGAACTGGAAGAGCATCTTGCTCGACACTAAAGAGCGCCCTTTCTTTTGTGACAAATGTTCTAAAACATTTTGTACAAATGCGAACCTGCAACAACATTTAATAACACATAAGAAGGTAAACAAATGAATTTCTTCAGTGGTGACCCAACTCAAATAGGTTTTGATTTAAATGAAAGAAATATTTGGCTCCACAACAAACATTGATTCGTTTTTTATTTGTAGAAAGGCAGCTTTGGCTTCAAAACCCAACGTGAATAGAAGAAAATAGGCTGCCATGCGAGCAATAAGACAATAAATGAAGGTTTCGAGTAATCATCAGCATTCATTCTATAGATGATTAAAAAAATGCGAAATTGCACACCACTCCAGTTTTGAGAGGAAATGTATGTTAGCAGTGTTGTTGTTTAATAATAAAATTTTTCATTCAACGCTAAAAAATTTGTGTATTAATAACCTTTTATTTTATATTAAGAAAAATTTGATTACAGTAATGAATATTGTATTTTATTATTACATTTACTATGACTAATAAATGCATTTCTAACATACAAATAATACTCATACAAATTTGTACAGGGTGATCCGAAAAGAGAGACGAGAGAGTTAACTTAACCGATAACAGGATTTGTCACAAGATTTACATTAAATATTTGTACGTAAGTACTGCATATCAACCTAAAAAAGGAGCTGTCGCTTCGTGGAAAAGATGGTTTACGAACGCATTAAATATAATCAAGCAGTTTTACTTGCTTAAAACTCTATCTAAGCAAGATAATAATTCAGTTTACGGCGAACTCAGGTAACGACACTGCGAAAACAGTAGTGCGTGATTCCATTAGCCGATTTTGATGCAGATTAGTCTTGACTGAAGAAAATTAGTAGAAAGTTTTTTACATGAAACCATTGATGGGACAAACACAAAAAACAGAAACTACATTGTACGAAAGTGCTTCTGTAATCTGTAAAAGTATGTACCATTCAATTGCCATAAGCACAAAATTTTTCTTGGGACGTTTTTCTTCCCTTGTTGAGGATATGCACACGAACCCCAGCAAAAATCATATGAGCGACCATGTACATTTACATGATTGTTATTGGATGGAATGCATAGTCGAGAGCAAAATTCTCAAAAAAAGCAGAAGAAGCGTAGTTATGATTCTTACTAACATAAAATGTGTTTCATTATAAGAATAGGTCTGCTCAGAATTGTTGCACTTCTTGGGTACGTAACAACGGCAAAGGGACAAGTTACATTTACATAAACCTTTTCTCGTTTTGGCATGCTCAACGTACCAGTGTTCTGGGCTGGCAATATCATGTGAGTATATAGCATGCAAAGCAAACACGCATTACAATGGGAGCAGTTGTTGAAATTGACATGATTTGGGGTATGTATGCATGCTTAAGCCTTTCATAGTGCTTTGGATCGTATGAAATCCAATATATATCATCGTTTTGTCAAATTGTACACACTCAAAACGGAGCTGTGAGCCGAGCTTTGACAATATTTTGTCGAGTCGAGTAGACAAAAAAATATTCTTCTAATTTATCAATTTATCATAGTTTATTCAGTTTTATAGTTTTTCACTTCGTTGAGCTTCCGTTTTAAGGTGTGTATCACAATGAACTCCAGAATCAAACACTGCTGGGTTCAATTGACAAAAGTAACTCAATCAGAATTATTGAAACGGACGAGTTCAGCAAGCAAACTGCCAGCTTCCGTTGTTGAATCAGTCTTTTCTAATGAGAAACGCATGCCAATACCAAGATTAGAATTCAAATGTGCAGTTTGTGAGAAAGTGTTTTCTTGTAAAATCAATCTAACAAACCATTATAATGTTCATACGGGTGAAAGACCACATCAGTGCTCTCTGTGCTCAAAATCTTTTGCACAGAAGGGAAACTTGAAAGCCCATTTGCGAGTGCACACTGGTGAAAGACCATATCAGTGCACTGTGTGTCCGAATTCGTTTTCTCGGAAGCAAAACTTGAATGAACATTTACGAGTGCACACTGGTCAAAAACCATATCCTTGCTCGAAATGCGACGGCTCATTTGCTACAGCCAAGACGCGCAAGATTCACATGAAGCGGATGCACGACATTGGTGTTGGGGTGAAATGTAGCGTGTGCTCCAAAGAGTGTCCAAACATTACAATTCTGAAGACGCACATGAGCACCCATTCAAACGAAAGACCACACTCGTGTTTATTCTGTGAGAAAAGTTTTAAACACTCACACCAC
The DNA here is from genome assembly GCA_034697805.1 of Orchesella bifasciata. NCBI lineage: Eukaryota > Metazoa > Arthropoda > Collembola > Entomobryomorpha > Orchesellidae > Orchesella > Orchesella bifasciata. The sequence continues at coordinate 6,966 of JAQGAP010002825.1, read as the reverse complement.
CTACATGCGCATTATCATCAACATACAAAAGAGAGACCATTTTCCTGCAAAATGTGCAACAAGCCATTTGCAAATAAACAAGATTGCACTCGGCACCTCCTATGTGTTCATTCCACGGGAAAGCACTATAAATGTGGAGAATGTCCAGCTGCTTTTACCCATAAGAGTCTTTTAAAACATCACGTCAAAGCTGTACACAGAAACGGACGTCCTTATCCTTGTGCCGTGTGTGAAAAGCCTTTTAAAACCAGCACTCATCGATCCAGGCACATGTTATGTCATACGAATGAGCAACCTCACAAGTGTGAAAAGTGTGGACGACGCTTTTCATCCTACACCAGTTTTAAACGACATTTAGAGCAACATAAGATAAAACCTAATTATTCTTGTTCCAAGTGCCTTCAACTTTATACGAACCAACTGGATTTGGAAAGGCATTTCTTAACCGAGCACGTTGACCGCAACGCTAACATATTTACATGTGTATTTTGTCAACACGTCTCAAGAAACAGACAAGAACTGGATGAACATCTAGCTCGACACACTAATGAACGCCCGTTCTTTTGCTTCACCTGTCCTAAAACATTTCGCACGGGTGCAAATTTCTACAGACATTTGAAGAGCCACAATCAGGTAATTATGATGTTCATCAATTCGAGAAAACATTTGCGTGTTTCTACTAATAGCAACGATTAATAGCATACGATGATGTGCTATTTTCACTATTCTGCAGGTAGGTCCTTCCAAACGCGGAAGGTAAATCCATTGCAGGAAAGTGAGTAGATATTAGGAAAAGGAGGCATAGATCTGTGCGGGATTGACAAGGACAACTAGGTGGCCTTTCGAACAATTACTCCTCGGTTACGTAAGCAAAAAATTCACCAAGAATTAATACATTATGTTCAGACATGAAAAGAACAACCATGAATGGACTAAATAATATATTATAAATTTTATTTTACCAAACTTTTATATCAATAATTAGTAATAAACATTTAATAAACCATTCAGAAAACGAAATTATCTTTGCCAACGCTGAATACTATTTGCATTATTCACATCCCTAAAATAACATAGCAATCTATCGATGTATACACTGAAAACGTCTTTGGTCAATCATTGGAAAGAAAGGTCACCTCTTGCAAATCTTTTACAATCGGGTTAATCCTGCTGGTTTTAAATACATCCAGATCGTTTATCGCCTTGAGCAATATACGAAGCAATTTCAACCTCTGCTTTCACTATCCAAATAATGGAAGCTAGCAAGATTGCTTCTCAAACAACTACAAACGTAAATATAGTAAAAAGCACGCGATTCGTAATTCCATGGAAAAATAAAGAACCTAGAGGATGAATTATAAGTATTGGAACTGGCGTAGTTTAGCTGTAATTACCACAAATGGCGACTTTATTACTTAATTTAAATTCAGTACAGATAGATAATTTTGTAAGCTACTTATTAATTTCCTGAAGAGCCTTCTGAACCTCCTTGGAAGCTGTGGAGCGAATCATTTTCGCAGCGTGCTCCATTAGGGCTTTTCCAGACGTTTTCCCCACTTCCTTTGAAATTTTCGTCCAAATCTGCTGGAATCCCTGAAAGCTTTTCGGTGCATCTTTTCGCTGGGAGTACCTGGTTTTGCAAATAGACCAAAAATTTTCGATTGCGCGACCCTGGGGAAAATTTGGGGGGTTTTTGTCCTTGGGCACAAATTCAATATTTTTTGTACGTAGGTACTCTTGAGTCTTTTTTGCATAATGTGAAGACGCCAAGTCTGGCCAGAACAGCACGTCTTCGACTTCGTGATGAGCACCGATAAAGGGAACCAGGCGCCGCTGGAGACATTCCGTAATGTACACATCCGCGGTCATAGTACCCTCTGAATAGTACGGTTGAGAAACGTTGCCAAACTCGTCCATTGCTTGCCAAATCAAGATTTTTTTGGGAAACTTCGTCTGGGACCGGTACTTTTGAGCACTGGACACTTCCGCAGGGTCTGTACTGTGGTAAAACCTTCGTCCCGGGACTTGGGACGGATCCAGATGGACATACGTCTCGTCATCAATAATCAAAATTTTCTCCTTGAGCTTTTTCCGTAAAAATTTTGACCCCTCCTGTACTCGATTTTCTTGGTCCTTGATGTACTTGGGGCAGGATTTCCGTGTCCTAGCTTTGATGCCCAACTTCTTAACTTTAATTCGGCTCACAGCGCTTCGTGAAATACCGATGTTCTTGGCAGCCTGCTTCACTGTTAGGGTTGGTGTCTTGCGGAACGCGTTGTCAACTTTCTTTACATTTTTGGGGGTGGCAACTGTCACCGGACGTCCGGATCTCTTCCCAAAAACAACTTCACCAGATTCCCTGCCCTTTTTTATGTACCTGTAGATTGTTGTTTTGGAACATCCTTCTTCTTTAAAGTGATGCCAGGTTAATTCGGAGTCACGACCACTCACGTTAAAAAAGTAGTGTAAGACCCGATCCGCAAGTAGTTCACTTCGAACACGGCTCAAATATGTCTTCGACATTTTTGAAACTCCAAAATTGCATATGTGCAACACAAAAGTATGTTCTTTCAAACGTACCAACTCTACTAAAATTACAACAACAGCTGACTGAGTAATTTAAGTTTGAACGCCAGTTCCAATACTTATGATTCATCCTCTATAGGGAATAAATCAAAAGAAATGTGATAGAAAGGCATTCAAGGCAAAGCAAGATTTGAGATGCTATAAATAGGAATAAATTTTAATGAAAATGAATTCGATTTAACTTAGATGTTTCGGTTCTAGACATACAATGTAAAATCCAGGGTGCAGTCAGTCAGCGTTCAGCCACAAACAATGTCAAACAATGTCAGCCGCAGTGTTTTATTGAGCATAAACCAAAAATGTTTGTCTCGTTGATCATACTTTATTCAGCTTTATAATTTTCACTGGGTTGCCTTCTAAAGTGTGCACCACAATGAATTCCTTCTCGGAAATCAGACCCTGTTGGGTTCAATTGACAAAATTAACTCAATCAGAGTTATTCAAGTGGACGAGTTCAACAAGCAAATTACCAGGTTATGTTGGTAAGCCCGTCTTCGGGGAACAGGAACGTGTGCCAAGACCAAAAAGTGTATTTAAATGTGTACTTTGTGAGAAAGTGTTTGATAGAAAAAGGACCCTAACAACCCATTATAATGTTCACACGGGTGAAAGACCATATCAGTGCACTGTGTGCTCAAAATCTTTTGCGCAAGAACCAACTTTGAATAGACATTTGCGATTGCACACTGGTGAAAAACCATTTTCATGTTCGGAATGTGACGGCTCCTATGCTCAGTCAAGTACTCTCAAGACTCATATGAAGCTGAGGCACAACATCGGTGTCGGAGTAAAATGCAGCGAGTGTTCCAAAGAACTTCCAAACAAGACACTCTTGAAGAAACACATGAAAACCCATTCAAACGAAAGACCACACTCCTGTTTGTTCTGTGGGAAACTATTTAAAGCTTCAAATAACTTATTTGTGCACTACCATGCCCACACAAAGGAAAGACCCTTTTCCTGCAAAATTTGCAATAAGCTCTTCGCAACCAAACACAATTGCACTTGGCACGTCCAATCTGCTCATGTAACTGAAAAGCCACATAAATGCGTAGAATGTGCGGTTGCTTTTAAGCTTAAAAGCAATTTAAAGATCCATTTTAATGCAGTGCACGGAAACTTACGTCCTTATCCATGTATCCTGTGTGGAAGGGGGTTTAAAACGATTGGTCATCGGGCCGTACACATGATTTCTCATACAAATGAGCGACCACACAAGTGTAAAAAGTGTGGGCAAAGATACCGTTGCTCACAAAGTTTGAAGTTGCATTTGAAGCGTCATGAAACAAAAGCTGATCATACGTGCCCCAAATGTTTCAAACTCTACCCCCATCCTCTCTATTTGGAACGGCATTATTTGGCGGAGCATGTTGGACACAAGGGAAACTTGTTAGAGTGTCTTTTTTGTGAACATGTTTCAACCAACTTCCTAGCCCTACAATATCATCTGGCTCGACACACAAACGAGAAGCCCTACTTTTGTGACATCTGTCCCAATTCATTTAGTGTGGAATCAAATCTACGTTCACACTTGAAGACGCATGAAAAGGTGAGACAACCAATGAATTCATTTTTAATTTAAAGAATTTATTGAACTCAAATTCAGTGATAATTGATTTTCTTCTTTTTTATAGGAAGGCCAAGCTGGTTCCCAAAAGCGACCACATTCCAGAAAAGTAAGTCGGAAATGGTGATGATTATAATGAAACAGCCATTGACGCCTGCATGCACTAATTTTTTTACTTGTTTTCAATTAAATGTCAATGACAAGCAAGTATCTATATTCATTCATTAATAAAAAATGATGGAATTGGAGACTTCGTTTTTTGAATTTTTTGTAACAAATTAATGTTCTTCTGTAATAATTTCTTCAGCGTGTCATTATTTGTCATTCATCTAATTTTATATCAATAAAAGTTTAGGTTACAGTCTATAATAAATATGTTTTCGTTTCTACGTTCATTATACATCTATGAATTTAAAATTATGCAGAAATAGCTCTCTTCTCATCATGCATCCTATTTGTATAAATTGGCATGCTTTCTCAAATGAGTGATTTCACCCACGCATTGTTTTTCACTGCAAACCCCGAAACTGCAGTAGACATTGAACGTTTCATCAACCTAGAAATTGCTAAATAAATCGTGTACACGAAATAGCATTGGATAGTCGCACAATATAAAATTACAGATTTTGAGCTGCGAGTCTACCTTCTGAATATGACTTGCTTGTCTTGTAAGGAAACCTTGTTTTCGTAAGCTACATAGCAAACTGCAGGATAGAATGAATGAGCAACACAAGGACACTGCCGTATTTGTCACAAACAAGATTTGGGTGCAGGTGAACTGTAATAAAAAAAGAGAGCGGGGATTAGGTTCACGATATTTTGCATATGCCATTTTATGTAAATCCCAATGAACAACATGATCATGTTCCTTTCAATATTTTAAAAACATCTGAAGAGTCGTGTGGCCCACTACTTCCCAGAATTTATCGTTGATGAGAGCATTTGTGCATATGAAATGGACTACAAAATAAAATTATTAATATTCCAATATCTTTCCGCACTTCAACTCAATGCAAATAAAAATGGTTGGGAATTATTGATCAGTAATCATTTGTTTTGATGAATTTCGCGAATTCATTGGTTCGTGTAATAAAAAGGTATGAAAAAACTGTCTGCAATATTGCTATAAAGTGCAGTTTTTTTGTAAAGAAGTCTGTTTGGAAAGCAAAAAAGAATGAATATGCACCTTGTTCAGCATTCTCTTCGCACTGATCTGGATACTTGTGTTATTCCGAAAATGTAAAAATATTCCACAACCAAACATAGTTCTCATTTAATTAATCTGTGTATCTTTATACTCTCTAAATTTGTACAAAAACACTCGAATTTCCTGTAGCTACTCGATGCTTGCATGCTCAACAAGTGATTTTGCATTTTCAATACTCAGCTCATTACACATGCATTGCCTTGACAAGGGATTGGATTGTATTTTAATTTTCTTGGATCACCTTGCCACAATGAAACATGTATTGAATACGCAGACCAAATTACAGTTGACACAATTTTTTTGCTTTTGGTTTGCGTTTCATGTGAACTTTGTCTGGGTACTTTGTAGCTAGCTCCTCATAATGTTACAAAAGCAGCCGCTTCCAACGTCATTGGGAATGAGAAAAATAAGGTAAGGAAAGCAGTCTCTACAGACCATGTACAAAATCCATATGAACGATGAAATCCACACAAGATTATATTCGTTTAAGAAAAAGGTACAGAGAGAATACAAAAATTCCTCCGTCTTGCTTTATCCTACAAGAGTTACATTTAGATAAACCTGTTCTTCATATGTTCTACATAATGTACCGGTGAATGTCAATGAGAATGCGTAGCATGAAAAAAATATACACATTCATTGATATTGACTTGGGTGTATCTACCTGCCTGTTGAAGCCTGGTGTGCATTGGATATACCAGATATACATACATTTCTGTATCGTATAAAATCCAACTCATTATACATCATCATCGTGTCAAGGCATGCCATACAAAAAGCGGCTGTGAGTTGGAGAATGTACACAATGCTTTGTCGAGCAATAACTGAAAAATTCTCCATCTAATTCATTATAGTTTTTCAGTGGGTCGCAGTTCCTTTTAAGTTCTAAAGTCTGTACCACAATGAATCCTTCCTCGGGAATCAGACCCTGTTCGGTTCAATTGACAAAACTAACCCAATCCGAGTTATTGAAGTGGACAAGCAAAATACCAGTTTCCGTTGTTAAAACTGTCTTCATGAAACCAGAGCAGGTAGCAAAACCAAGAAAAACATTTAAATGTGCAGTTTGTGAGAAAGTGTTTGCTTATAAAAGCCATCTAACAAGCCATTACAATATTCATACGGGTGAACGACCGCATCAGTGCTCCGTGTGCTCAAAATCGTTTGCACATCAAACAACTTTAATTGCTCATATGCGAGTGCACACTGCTCAAAAACCGTTTTCATGCTCGGAATGCAAAGGCTCGTATGCTCGGTCCAGCACTCTCAAAATTAATATGAAGCAGATGCACAATATCAGTGTCGGTGTCAAATGCAGCGAGTGTCCCAAAGAACTTCCAAACAGGACAATTTTGAGAAGTCACATGAAAACACATTCAAACGACAGACCACACTCATGCCTATTCTGTGAGAAAAGGTTCAAAGACTCACGTAACCTACTTTCGCACTATCACGCGCACACGAATGAGAGACCATTTTCATGCAAAATTTGCAACAAGGCATTTGCAGCCGAACGACACTGTACTCAGCATGTTCAAACTGTTCATGCAACAGAAAGATCACAAAAATGTCTCGAGTGTCCAGCTACTTTTACAGTTAAATACCA
>JAQGAP010002824.1:0-13971 GCA_034697805.1 Orchesella bifasciata | reverse complement strand
GGTTCATGTGAGACTTGATTTTGAGAGTCATGAAGGAAGAAGAATGGTATTGGAATTTCAACCTCCGTTGATTCAGCTCTGCCTCAAGTTTTCACTTCACAAAGAAAGGAAAGTCGGTCGCAGCTCAACATTGAAAAAGTAGCGCATACACAAAGGCAAGCCTACATGAAATGAAATGATCTTATAATGTGAGTACAGATTTTCTTTTCTTGTTTCATAATTGCTAAGCGGATTTTATATACTTGTTGTGGGATTTGTTGCATATGCGCTTAGTTGTTACTTAAGTAGTATCACTTCTATACGAATTGATAAACTGCTGTATTACAGACAGTACTTTCTGTGATGATGAGGATCAGTCCCAACTCATCATTTCAAGTTCTTTTTGCAATACAACCACTTAAGTATATGTGTCACGTGCAACAACACTCATCATTATATATATCTCCCGATCCCGGTAAATGTTGGACGAAATATGGAGTTGTAGTACAAAGAAAGTAGTCCACTTTCACAGGATTGTAAATAAATACTATCATCGTACGTTTCCAATAACCTTTCTTGTCCTCGTTTTTTTGCATGTGTTTTTGATAGCGCATTAGTGAAACGGTTTCGTAGAACTACTTCTGCTTTGAAAATGTTAACCGCTTCGATGACTAAACAACGTAATTATTTGTCTCTGAGTTATTACCGGGGCACAAGTAGAAACATTCAGTTTCCTCTATAATAAATATTTATCCGGTATACTGAAAGATTTAAAGCAGTCAAACTAATTATAAGACTTCCGTCACTTTCCCTTACTTGTGTAATATATTTATTAGGGTTTGTTTACAACACGAGCTGGAAGGAAAACATGGAGCTCTGGAACCCAACCAAACTTTCCAAGTATCCTGTCATGGGATCAGTTTTGCAACAGTTTATAAAAATTTTCCTATAATCCCTTTAATTAGAAGCTTAATAACCTGGCCCTTTCGTTTTGAATACGACTTTCATCATATGATCCTAACAAAGAACTTTGTAGTATCTGGCCTAATATTTGCAACTCAGAATTATCTGAATGCCCCTCATCTACTTATGTATGATCTTTTAAAGTTATATCATTAAACGTACGGGGTACACCTTAAGTTAAACAACTACGTTTTTCATATAGTATATGCACGTGTAAAGCACAACACAGGAAGCAGAATGACGAACGGTTTTTGCTTGCATTACATTCTTCATTTCTTGAGAGCTTCACGTCTTGACTAGAATATCGTTTCAAGCTCTGGAGTCGGAGTTGTGTAAGTTATTCATGAATTGAGGAAAGATTCATGTTGAAATAATTTTCACAAGTTTGAGAAAGGAAGTAGCGAAATTTCCCTGCAATAAATTATAGGCGCACGGTTCTGTTCCTTCGAATGAAATAATTTAAACGCTCACCTCGAGATGCTTAACCTTTGTAATTTACATGCAGTGCATGTCAAAAGAGTGTTTTATTATTTTATAGCTGAAAAAAACTCAATGTAATAGTAATTTAGCGTTTTCTTGGGGGGAAAGGTAAGCAAACCTTGAAAATAATTCATTATCTGTCTTCCAAAATAGTGGAAGCATCTAATTTTTGATCATCCAATTGCTGAAATGGAATCTAGATCTATTTATTTCGTGGTCGGTGAACAGGCGTAAATGGTTGAATTACAACTTTTATAGACAGATCGAGATTTTAAAACTTGTTCTCCTTCATAAAAAACCTTCATTGTAACCTGCAATCTTTTACTTAAGTTACTATCGATTCGTTTGGGGAAAGGAAAAATCATTTAATAAATTGCTGATTTGAAATGGAATCTGATTCCAATTCTTCTCCATTATAATTCCATAATACCATTGAATTTATTTTTTGAATCCATGTATGTATTTATGAAGCAAAAGTTTGATTATCCAGAACATCTTGTACCATCCCTTTGTATTGTTTTGACCACTTCAAAACGTGCAGTAACCAACTGGTGGGATAAAGAAACCAGCTCGGAAAACGTTCATCATTGGTTGTTTTTTATCTACGTGTTGTTGTAAGGATACTCAAAACTCCAAGATCCAATTTAGAGTACTACGCTTCGGGTAAATGTGTTGAAACGTAGTGTTCCTAATATTTTATGATTTTCAACCGTTCGTTCGTTGTCAGCTTGGAAAAATGAAGGGAAAAAATTAGATTACATCACCTGTTCCGTTGGCACCAGAGGGACGAATTTTGTTGTCATAGGTCCCTCCTAAAATTTGATCCAGAATTTTCTTCTCTATCTGACGGTAGTTGATTTTCGGGTTTTGTGGCGCTCCACTGTGATTTAGCATTTGAAAGATTCAAAGTAAAGACAATGTCGTGATTAGTTTCGCAATTCTACTTTTCACAACTTCGCAGTTAGCACTACTTTCGCTGCAACAGAGTGCATTTTATCGGGACATAACATAACATTAAAAATCTCCCATTTGATTTCCCTTTTATCTTTTACGTTCAAAAAGAATGAGCTGCACATGAAAAAGGGTTCATGAATATATTTATCCATTCCAGATCAGAACTGAGTCTCCAACTGAAACTTGGTTTCTTCTCCGGAGTGTTGGTGGAAAGATCTTCGTACGTTTACACTTACATAAAAAAAGGGATGGGAGTGTTTTTCTAAGAAAAGGAAACTGTAAAATGATTTTCTCATGAATTTTGCATGGGGCGAGCAGATGAAGGAAAAACAAGCAATATGAAGACGAGAAAATGGTTTGAAAACAACTTACTGAAGTGCGACAGCACTCGAAAGAATAAGGGCAACGACAAGAATGATGGGTGTCGCCGGTGGGACAGAGAGAACCGCCATGAGCTTACGCTGCCACAGCGACATCACACCACACTCCTCTCAACAGCACAACTCACTCGTGTGCTGTTTCTTCCTTTGGGTAATGGCCTTTTCACTTTCTCCAATCGCACAAGAGACCTGTAACAACCAAAAATCACAATAATGTCTAGCAATAATATTATCATAAAAGGTGATATTTTATTTACTTGATGATGAGATAGAGAATTCACAATAAAAACTGCAAGAGGAGACAAAAGCCCTTTTTATTGTAATCGTTTTTCTCCCGCTCTAAGCTATTATTACTAGTGGTGAACTATTTATGCCAACATTTTCTCCTCAGTTGTGCAACCCCTAACAGAGCATAATGGATACCATTCCTGCCCCAAATTCACTCCTTCAACTCATTCTTATCAAAAAGTCGGCCAATCACATTTTCCGAATAGGCTTGAAACTGCGAGGTGATCATCATTTTACTCTGGCTTAAGAAGACACTTTGTAAAACCGACAAGGACGGACAGACCAATAAAGAAGTGACAGTTTTGCTACATTTATTACCCATATACAAAATGGTGAGTAGTTTGTATTGTTTATCATATCAAAGCACAACCAAGCCATTTGTCACTTGTAAATGCACTGGGGGTATCAATGGTCATCTCTACTTTCAGCTTCATAAACGGTCACTTCCCAGCGTAGAAGAGTAGTATGCCAAAAATCGAAAGATTATCAGACAAGATAAACGACGTACATTGAAAGTTTCACTCTTGTTTACAGAGAGAGAATGTAAAAGAACCTACGTACTTACATATGACTTTTCCTCATGGCAATAGCAGTCAGTTAATCTAGTTGAATACGTTTAAAATAGTGTGCAAACTGGGAAATATATTACGATTATCACAAAAAAATACCACTTCCGATTGTTTGGACCGGGACAATACTGAGACTAAGAGTATGGTAACTTCATAAATTTTGTGGAACCACTTACATGTCATGGCCAAACAACCACGCGATCTAATGAATGCCAATAACGAGTCACCAAATGTCGTGAATTTAAAGTATACGACGACTAGACGAGACACTGAAGAAAGGACACTCGTAGTGCAGAATGAAAAATGGAAGGGAATGCACGAACGTGTAATAAGTACGTAATCGCACGCGATCAGCCATAAACATCTTCGAGACGGAAGCTAGTTAAGTAACTACATATGTATCTTTCATTGCTTTCCCTGCTCCTTTCTCCAATTGTGGATTTAATACCAATGGGAAAAGACTCAAAATAAAGTGAGCAGCTCATATCTATGGTATGCAGAAAAAGAGTCAGATATGCTAATTTGAATTCAACATATTATCCCATCCAAGCTGCTACCAAGGCAATTCTCCCAATCAGTATGCATTAGTTCTTAGAATAACCTTGTTTTTAGTGTCTCAAATCCATACTTCGGCAAATAAAATTATGGCTTCCAATGATACATTTAAAGTTCAGTCGAGTTTAAAATTACTGTCGCAATTCATTTATTACTGTAGACACTTGTAAATAAGTTTACAGAAGATCTCGTCAGATCTCCTAGAAAAATATACAGTCAGACTTTCCAATCTAAAGTTTGACCTTCAATTCCACCACCGCGAAATAACTGATTACGTCTCACAAATGCATCCGCGTAACTCCACCATTTTTTAATTCAACTGGCAAAGAAAACGATGTGTAGTTACACTCGCCCACACATTCATTTGATCATGAGCTGGAAGCTCAATGGTGAAAGTGAATAAAGCCTACTTCAAGTGTGTGTCTTTCTTTCTGTTTTATCTCCCTTTTAATGAACTAAGGCAGATGGTTGGGTTGAGTCTTTCTTGGTACTTTTGAGATTTTATTTATTCAGAAGCGTATGAGATGAATATTAACTCTTTTTAATGGTATTCATTCTGTCGGGCTGCATGTGAGCCGGTGAACCGTGCTAGAATTGAAAGAAAGTGTCAAGAGTATCGAAACGTGTTCTTTTTTACTGTAGTCGTCACACCATATGCCTAAGCAATCAAATCTTTTTATGTCATGCCATGGCATACATATGGCATGAATTCCCTTTGCTCAATTTTCTGTTGATCTGTTTCATTCTCCAGATTGAATGGAAATGGCAATGAAGTATGCAGTGTTTCAGTGAAAGCCATAGCAATATTATGTGCTTCCTAAAAACAGCGAAGGACATCTGCTCATAATATGTGAATGAAGATTTTTAGAACTTCATTGTACATGGAAGTAGACGACCAATGAGATTTTTGTATTTTGAGTGGCCACCACACTGATTAACTGAATCATAGCCATTGATAAGTGAGACCAATGTAATTTCAGCTTGTTATTTGAAAGACATAAAAGTTAGCGTAAAAAATCAATGCTACACCATAAGATCTTATGGCCATGAATGCGTTAGCTTCTTAAAAAGCTTAAGAAAGAAGATTGTTAGACGAATAGGCGACGGAGCAAAGTGCAATTTGAAGGACAGACTTCCGTTACATTATGAGTCTCTAAGTACATATGTCAGTTACTTCCGTAGTGGAAACAAGTTATAATTAATTTTTCATCATACAAGAGATGTGAAAACATGTCGTTGTCTAATTACGGGAGGGGGTTAGGGGCTTACTATACTTAATATTATGTAGCTTCTAAACTAAACTCCAAGACATCGAATTCTCAATTTATGTATGTCTACTCTACATCGCTCCACTCAACTAGTATAATGGATGTGTAATGCCAAATGTAGCTTTTATTATTTCGTGTGCAACCGGAGACATTTTTATGCTCTCGTAGCCATGCCTGAAAAAGTTCAACTGTTTTATGACTTTACACAAGAGAGTGGCAGAATAGGCATAAATAGTGAATGACAAAGTTGGCGTTGCGTGAAGTTTGTACTTTCTTTCGAAAAATTTAGCCGCAACCATGAGAAAACAAGCTTATTACTAACGAGGACAAAGTAGATTATAAAGAAAGCGTAAAAGCCCTACCATGTATGAATGTATTTGTAATATTCACGCTTCATATACGTTTGTTATAAGAAAACTTACAGATTAATATATGTAAAGCAAGGATAGCAGTGACATTTCTCGTTATTCGTCAAGATGAAAAACTACCGCAGTTTGTTTCTAGCTTCAAAAGATGGATCCAAAAAGTTTCTTGTTGGGACTAAAAAAAATTGTTTATAAAACAAATACCTTTCACAGGTAACTCAAGACTTTTGGGTGCGCAATTTTTTTCAAATGCAAAAAATAACATGAGTCAAAACAACCTTATTTTGAAAATATGTCATGTCTAATTTAAATTTTTGCGTTGTCATCCTAACTTTTCTGGAATGACGGCATGACCTACTAGTCAAGTTACTAAGTTTCTAAAATGGAAAATCGGATAACGTTCCGTATGTGACGACTACAGCATCCAAGACACACTCTTGGGATTTATAATACACACTGTGAAATTGGTCTAATCTAAAAAGCCAATCAGCTATTTTTTTAAATTAGTAAGACTGCCTTTCATTAAAATGTGTGTGTTTTCAAGGCCGATGAGTAGCTACAGCACTTATATGTTGAGTTCCATAGCCTAATTTACATTTGTTCTTCTAACCGAAAGGTAAAAGCAGAAGCAGGGACTCCAACCATAAAGTGAGCTAAGACCGCTAGTCCTATTTTGCAATTATGAAGTTAAGTAGAGAGATGCTAAACATTTGGCTAGCTGGTCTCCATATAAAATATATACTTGGTTGTGGCCTCCTGTCTGGTGACATACTTATTGCAAGTTTAAGTTCCAATGGTGGAGCAACTGTGTAGGCGCTTGTTGAACACTTAATAGAGTTACTCACTTTCTCTGCCCAACTAAAATGTCCGAAACAGAGGTGAAGATAAGCCGGGGAATAAAAGTTTGGTAGCATTAGTGACGTAAACCACCTACAGCCATATGCTTTTACATGTAAGCGTCAACTTTTCAACCGAAACGGTAGTAAATAATTCACAACGTCGCATACATCGGCAAAGGTTACCTTAACACAAGGCCTCAATGGTTTACAAAAAATAACAATCCCCCAAAATGTCTCCCTATAATGTTTGTACGGACCACTGGAGCTTTCAAGAGAGAAACGACATTATCGAGAGTAGGAAGCATTCATAATACAAAAATAGAACTTAAAAGTAACCTGGTTAATATAATTTCGTGGAAATGATTGAATCTACTAAATGCTTTCAGCAGATATGCTCAGCGAGCACGTAAATATATTAGGTGCAACCATTCCCGTTTTCATCCAGTGTCTTGCCTGCCTGTTTGCTCGGAGTGAGTTGCTCCTACTATTATCCTCATACGATCGCAGACGCTACGTTTGCATATATGGAGTCCACTCGAGTTTGAAACTCGGAAGCAGAATTCATATATCAGTGAGAGCCATCTTTATTGTAAATTTAGTTGAAAATTGGTAGCAATTAAGTATATGCTGGAGTAACTTGCTCACCCGTACCATTTCCAAGTCTGGAAACGTAAGGTTGTGCAGAAAATACGCTAAAGCTGCTCATTTCATGCCCAAAAAGCGAAATGAAGTCTTCCTTTCCGCGAGAATTGTCTAAAAGAATAACCACATACTACTCTATTTTAACCTAACAATGCACTCCTCCTCTACTCTCTCCCTATTACGTTAGCAACTTAGAGAGTACCCCCGTGTGCTGCTCCACAGCTTTAACTTTTCTACTTGGTCTCTAAAACCAGTGTTTTTCATGGGAATAGGTACATACATATGTACAGAAATCCGGTTGCTTATTTTCGTTTCGTTTACCCGAGTAAACCTGATAAACCCTACTTTACCACTTCTCATTTCCTCGCCATTCGTAATAAAGTCCGAATTTTCGTAACAAGCTTAAAGGTGTTCTCTCGCTTATACTTTCCTGTTTGACATGTCCTTTTTGCTGATACACAAAGAAGCGGTGATAATATTTGAGATTGAGAGAAAAGACGAATGAAAACGCGCCGCTGAGCAAGTAAATGAAATGAGCAAAGAAAGCAATCCTGCCGGAGCCACACACATTTTCCTCCAACATGTGTAACGTAATGTAACTTTATGATAAACTGTGAGCACAATCTTATAGGATATGATGAATATAAACAACTTTACGCACGTAGATGGATATCAACATAATATAATGAAGGAACTGATATTCTTAACTTAACAAACGGAAGGAAAATTGGGAAATGCTGTTTCCCTCGAAAGGCAAAAAGTGCCACCGTCGGGTCACATTTTATGAAACCCCTTGTAAGAAAATAGAATCTACAATGCACACAAGTTATAAGCATCCACACATCCACCTCTAAATTCTCATTCCGCTCGCAACACACACTCCGACTCAACTTGGCAGAGCTAACGAGGTGCTCGCTAGATCGGGAGTTTCTTCCAACAGATATCAAGTTAAAAAGATGGTGAGCATGTTCCTCAGCATATTATTTGAGCGGCAAAGCGTCGCTGACTAGCATTGCTGCAGCAGCAATTTTGTTTGCTGATAGGAATAACGAACTCATTGTAATTGGCCAATTCAGGAGAAAGCAGATGCTTTTGTAAAACCTCTTCGATATCTGCGAAGTCTCAGTCTGCTTTAAATTTCTATCTCCTTAATTCACAGCGTCACCATGGAATTCAATACACGCCGCCGAAGGGATCAGATCAGTCTCATGTGCTCATTGTTTGAGAATTTCTCAATTTTATGGAGAATTGGATTCTAGCTTTCCGCACTCTACATGAGAAACAGGATGCAGAAAATAATTGAAGCTACCTTTGTTGTCCTTGTAAATTTGGCAAAAAAAAAGAGTTTCGCAAACTCAAGGCTCTCCATAAGTATGAAACTGTGCATGCAGATATTTTCGATTAAAATTCTAATTTTGTATTCTAATTTCAGAGCCATTGAAACCTCACGCTGCTCAGGATGTTCCCAGGAGGTAGGGTTGAGGAAGCGGCGAATAGCCTTACGTCGCAACCTTAAGTACCTGCTAGCACGAGACGAAATTTTCGTGGGAATTGTTGCACGAATTTTAACAATTGCAAAAATGGAATAAATTGGGAAGAATCGCGTGATATTCGAAAATAATATGTCAGAGGAAGAAATGATAAGCGTAAATGTAAAACTCAAAGTACAGTCAACGGGAAATGAGAGAAAAGGGAGTTGCAAAAAGGGGAATGGTAACTTATCCTTAACGTTGGGAACTCGAAACCAGCAGATATGGATTTACATGCTAGCTCCTACATACTACGGATTCTTGAGAACAGACTTAAAATATGAAACAGACTAGGATCTCTGTGTGTGCAATACACACCAAAGAATTGTGTAAAACACTCAGGAACACTGAAGTACACAGATTGTACAAACTTTCCATGCATGCAATAGGACAAATACGAGAATCGAGGATCGACATGAAGCACACAGAGCCAGCGATCCAGAGAGTAAGAGAAGACAAGACACGAAGTTGGTGTGTTAAAAGAACAGCAAAATATGTACAGTAGCAATACTTGACTGAGTATACGGGCAAATCACATGCACGTTCTCGTTTGCATAGGAACACCGCACGGCTGAAGTGCAACTCCCTGTGTTTCCAGCACAGGGCTACACTGTAAATGTATGTGGCTGGAGGATATAACTTCTTGTGAGCAAAAAGCCATCTACCTAGATAAAAACTTGAGCCTTCTGTTCTAAGGCTTGTTCTCTGCTACCGCTGCTCTTTTCTTTGCTAGCTTCCCAAATCCTTTCTCCATACTTTCTCAAAGGACCTCGAGCGCTTTCTCTATCTAGCGAATTAGAATTTCGAATCCAGACAACAGACAACTACAGATGAGAAGGAAGCTGCACAAAAAGTTACATGCTCAACTGAAACTATAGATGTTTACAAATATTTCGGGAGGACAATGAATACAAATATAGTTCTTACTACATACTGGAATATTATCTATCACCAAGAATTTGTAACCTGTATTCTACATTTAGTGCGGAGAACACACAAAAAATACAACATTTTTGGAGCCAAGGAGAAAGCCTTTCAGTTAGAAAACTGGCTTCAACTATATTACCTGTATTGTTACCACTAACTTTCACCGTCTCATTGCTGACCGTTGGGTGTGCTTATGCTGTATTCATGCGTTTTGCAAATCTACATCTTCTCTGTGTGAGCCACAGGAATAACATTGGCCTTCGCCAAAATGGGTTTTACGCTAACGTAACAACTCTCAACAAATAATGGGTTTCATTACTGTGCAAATGATTAGACGCTTTCACATTACCCCTTTTTGGATTTTCCAGCTTTTAGGATCATACTGCAGAAAACTTCATAACGAGAAATAGGAATGAGTTGTACATTCGACAAACATGTTATGAGCGTAAAAATCAGGGACAATGATCATTGCTGCTTTAAGTGAAAGCACTTAAATTAGAGCCAAGTTTTTGTTTCAAAAGTCTGTTATGCTGCTGTGTCTGAGGAAGACGTAAACTACTCACATAAAGGGAGCGTTGAAGTGAAACGTACATTACGTCGAACGTCACTGTATATTATAAAGAGCTATCAGAGTTACGTAATATTGCACACAATTTTACTTCCTACTTTCTACAATCTGATTTGTACATTCCATTTGTTGCAACGCCGATGCCGCGAAGTCCCCGGCTCATAGATCCGTATAAAATAAAATATGTTTCCTCAGACGTATACTTTTACTCCATTGTACCTGTGTTACAAGGTATCCTAGTACTTACACAGAAAACTTAATTATATGGCTGTGAGCTGTTTCAGCTTGGAATAATTATGCAATCTTGAAGTTTTGATCAATAGTCAGCAGAGCAAACTCTGACTGTTGACGTCCCTATACTGAACGTGCAGTCTTGCAAGCAGTGTAATTAGTTGTATTTATGTTCCCCTCTGTCGAATTTGGCGACACAAATCTGTAGTTTCGTCTCGGTGACTGTATAAAATGGGTCATTTTCGAAATGAGCCATGAACACTTCTGCTAAAAGAGCATTTGTTACGCAATACGAAAGAAGCTTACAAATAAGTTACCTACTCTATCCATGGCTTTTGGAATAACATAACAGTCCATGAATAACACGAGATAGTCAACAATTGACACTTGTGTATCCCAAAACTCATAGTTCAGATCGAGGGAAAAATTGTTAGCTAATTCCCTTGCTTAAAAGTTGAATGCACGTAAAAAATAGTTTAAAAAATGAACGAGTACACTTACTCTAATCCGCTACAAAACAATGTAAACTTTCAGTATTGTTTCAGTCGGTTCAATTCAATGCTGCAACATTAGAAAATAATTCCAGGTATGAGCTCTGGAAAGCAGTATTTTTCAATCGGATACGATTTTTAATGAAGTCTGAACTTCGGATTTTACTTCGACTTTCCTATCCATTTTGGTTCAATTACCCTACCTGCTGAAAGTTTAAGGTTTGTATTCGCATGGCGAGGGAGATAACATCAAATACTAAACTGCTAATTAGTATTTTTAACTGCCTTTTGGGGACTTACTGTTAAAATCAATAGTGATTCAACGGGAGATCCAGATTTGAGCAAGTTATACTACATGAAAAACAGGAAGGACGTTATCAAGTTGAAAATCCATGTTTACTCAAACGTACTTTCACTTATCCCAAGTCCCCATTATAGAAGGTAAACTCAATTCGCCTGCCCTTCAATTTGTTTTCCTTCCCACTTCACTAATATAAAGTACCCTTGATACTTTACACTTCAAATTATTTTACTGGAGTACGATAAATCTATAACTTCATAGAAGAGATGATTAACATTGACGGCAATATAAAAATCAACCTAATTGGAGGCTTCTCTAGGTGTCCCACCGCCAGAAGCAGGAGTACAGTAACAGTTTCAATGTGTAAATTAAATGAGGTGTTAACGGTATTTATCTTTAAAAAGGGAAGCTGATTTTTTAAGTTTTGTCAGCTTCTTACGACTTAATTATTATTGGATATTACTAACAATGTTTTCATAGTTGGAATGAAAGCCTTATCGATTAATCAACAATTACATGTTGCCAGTTAATAGGAGTAGCTTTACTACTAGAGAACTCTCCGCGATGTTTGATATCAACCGTAGCAATTACCTTTATTAAACACCAACGAACAAAAATGTAGTGGACTCCTGGAGCACTAAAAAAATCAGCAATTCTCCTTAATAACATCTGCCAATGCAGAATGGACTAACTGCTACATTGCATGACTTTCCTTTCGTCCATTAAACATCCTGAGATTTTGTGTACAAAAAAATCATATATGTGCAATTTCAAAATTACTCCCTGAGGGTAACATGCTACTCCGTCATTTTGAATTCTATTGGATGGATTTCATCGACCAAAATTTGACGTGCAGTTTCACACACAAACATCCACTTCAGTGCAGTACCGTTGTAGAGGAGAAAGCAGTCATTAAAATTATTCAAACATGGCTCAAGATCTGTTTCCTTTTACACTCCACTCCACGTAGGTAAACACTGCCCAGAGCGTTCTTAGTATTTTGAAATTCGATTGTAATCATCAGCAAGTCAGGAACATGCATCCGTTTCATAATGGAAATAGGTATTTTGCATTACGGGTGTTCGCTTGTAGCCTTGAGAGCAATATTACCTATATTCTCTTGTAATGTACATTGTTATATACATACAACACATTGTCATTTTAACTTCGTGGTTTCTGTAAAATGATTGTAATATGTTAGCAATACATGCATATGTATAATTGACAACGTGACAAAATGCGTCAAAGTATACAAGGATTTGTCTCACTCAAGATGTGGACTGACTCGACGCAAAACGCTACTCCGTTTTTGTGAGTATATAGCCAAATCAAATCATTAAGTTCTAAAGAAAATATTATGTTAGTCAAGACACAGCTAAGACCTCTCCTTCTTAAGGACTTGAATAATTGTCATGCCAAATCAAATCCAAGCTGATTTCAACAATAGTTTAGAATTAACAATTGATGATGAACTCAAATATCCGAGATTGACGGTTGTAATGCTTGAGACTCCTGTACTCGACAGGTTTATTATTGAATGGGCATTCACATTTATTTCATAATAGTTGATGGAACAACATTATGAGTAGCAAGACGCCATTAATCGTCATATTTAAACATCAACTCAGCAGTAAACGGAGAGATTAAACTTAACTTTGTCACAAAGTAATCCATAAGAGGATTGTATTTTGCGAGTTTGCATTTGATCGAGCTCAACGATGGACAGCAGTAGGCAGAACAGAATGGGTTTATAGAGCACTCAAAAGAATCTTTTCATGTCAAGTCCAGTCCGGTAGCAGAGACCCTTGAAATTCACAATCCGGATGGTAAACTTCAAGGATATCTTCAGCAACCCAATTCGTGGATGTGAAAGTTTGCTCGTCAGAACAAACCCGTAGTTCTAGATCGTTTCATCTGTAGTTATAGGATTGAGATACTGTTGTTGTTGGAATAGCAAACATAATAATATGTAGGTACACATGTACATTATCAATGTAAGTAGTCCAGCTGGAATGGAATGAAGCACTTGCTAAAGAGCAGGCATCAGTACCTGTTTTAAGTGATCTTTGCGTCTGTCCGTCAACATATTACCTTAAATTCCCCATAAATCCGGATCCTAAACTATGGTAGAGGTCTTTAAAGTTCTCATAGACTATTTCTACTTGTGCATACATTTGAAAACGAGATTTTTCTTTATTTACGTATTTCGACTCGACAGCACTCTATTATGTGAAGAACCTATGAAGCAAATGGAGTGGACCTACTTGCTTACGCACGCAGGGTTTATCTATAGAAAGTCGGGTTTAGCCAGTCATCGCAGTTCACAATCTCCATCATTCAAGAAACCAAAAATGCCATGGAAGGAGGATGAAGTGAAAGTTAAATCACAGTCACAGCTTTAAGGTAATATTGATGAATAGCTACTTTTAATCGACTAACTTTGGGTGAACTGCAAGTCGTAGATTGGAAGCAGCAAGCGAAAAGCTGATTGTTAAATCGGATTTGATTCATTCTACCGATATATTTGTTCTAAACAGTCACCTGTTTAGGTAGCAGCCTCTACACAGAGTGAATGCATACCATAACGGAAGCGGTTGCGCAACACTATTTTTTTGCGAACTTTTTATGTGTTATCTTGAAAG
>JAQGAP010002823.1:0-13973 GCA_034697805.1 Orchesella bifasciata | reverse complement strand
AGCATCTAAACTGTGCAATATTAGGTGGCACCCTATAAAATTACTGCACTTAGTGCAGTAACGGGCCCCCTTCTAGTAATATAATAAATCAGTAGATTCTTATTAAGTGCCGATCTACTTGTGAATATGTTAGGTAATAAAGTATAGTAATAGAATATTACTAATAATTTTCTTTTCATTCAGAAAGCTCTGCATTTTCCAACCATAATTATGCTTTTACAAAAAACAAGAATAAGTCAACTTTGAGGATCAAGCTGACAAGTAAAAATGGACTACATTAGCATCAGTAGAGGAAAAAGGTCAGTCGAGGTTGTATTTCCTTATTTACCCAAATTCAGTGGTCTTGTGTTGAGTTGGTTAAAAATGACCTTTCTTCTCAACTTCCACACTTATTTGCGGCCCCACTTACTTTCCCATTCTCAGATCATTTTGCTTTGGTTTGCTTCCAAAGTTCATGCTAACTAGCGTCTCATCTAACTGAATTCATGGCACTATCTTGAGGATGCATGAAGCGTGTTGTATTTCATGCACATGTTTATGCAACAAAAAGAGTGTTGGTGGATGGAATGGAGTGGAATCTTTTGAAAAATTCAGTGAAATGTGAAACCGAGAACTTCTCTGGAATTCATGAATCTCATCAGGAATTTTGGAGGATATAACCACCATCGTTTACACAATGCTACATAAGAACGAGTGGGGATTAAGTAGGCAAGAGTAGTTTGTTCAAGTTCATCTGCTGACACTTTGGTTTTCCAGTTGAGTTGTTGTTGATGTGATTGAATGAAGTGTGAAAAAATAGGATAAGAAGGAAGGGGTTTGTATAATATTCATGCTGAGATACACTCATTGATAATAAGTTAAGTTATCACTGACCAAAGGTGGAGTTTGCTTTGACATAAACTATTTTACATAAAAGTGAAAGGAATTTGTGAAGAAAATGGAATTTCATACGTTTTTGGGTTTAAAACTACCAAATGTCCTTGACTCTAGGTCTCTTTCCGTTACATTTTTTTACACATGTTTCAATTTTACACCGTCGCGTTTTGTATAATCTAAAAAATACTTATTCCAGTTCGTAGATAAGTATTGGACGCATTGGTATACATTATCAAAATAATACGCAGGAATTATTTTCTGTATTTAGCTGAAGAACTGAGTTTAATGGTGAGCAGCTGCAATAACAGTCATCCGAATTATGGTGGTCCATTATCTACAAAAATCAAGTAACATTCATACTACACTAATCACATAAATTGTAAATCAATCTCAGTCTTGCACCATTGCTGCAAATTTGCCCGCTTGCCTTTTACCATGCCTTCGTGTAAAATAGAATACATTGCATTTGCCATGAGCTCATGAGTAGACGATACCCTACTACCATTTCACTTTTGAATCGTTTGGAGAGGAAATGATAACGAAACCTTGAATCACTGCTGTGTGCTTTAGCGATCGACGACAATGGTTCGTGTTATTTTGAAGTTGTGTTTTGCTTCTGCTCATCTTTCGGATGGCAGTTTACGGTGTTCCATCCAATCCCATAATTTTTCTTGCCTTATATGATCTCGATGCAAAATATATGGACTTTGGGATGACTGACTAAACGTGTAAATGATCTATGATGATGAATATGATATATGTACAAATATGTACATGTTACAGGCGAACAAGCGTTTTATTTTAAAATATATAAATAAAATATACAGTAGGTATATTTGCAGTATCACCTCGTTTTCAGGCAAAGACGCTCACGGCCAATCAGGAGACGGCACGATTCAGAAAGCAAGGAAGAAAGCAGACAAGGAGAAAGCGAGCTTGATCCTACTCGCCAGCTCATCTCATTCAGTCGTTCTAGTTTAGCTTGAGCTGCACTCGCACTCATACAGAAACCCTGTCCTACTTTTACACTCATTGTAATAAAGATAATATACTTAACTGTCGCTTTACGAACCTCTTTATTGCTAAGCTAGTAATAATCATACAATATTTGCCTCCATGGCCAACCAGAAAATTCAGATCCAAAACTTAATATCCCGTTGACAGTTGTCAGATCAGATTCAGGCCACGTGATTAGAACAAATAGCTACACATGTCAGCTTTTAATGAAGTCCTTTGAAGAGTACAGAATTTGTTTAAGCATCTATCATTCCATCCATCCAAACTCGGGGAAGTTTGGAGTCTGCTCTCTTTCCTACAAACTTATTAGCATTCGCTGTTTTTGCTCATCAAACTGTAAAGTGAAACGATTTATATTAAAATCCTAATATCTCTCTTATTATATTGCCGATGTTCTCGGTTCGTGTTGCATGGACCAGCTTTCATTTATGATTTGTTTTAACAAGCAAGTCCCAAAGATTCATTATCATTTTGCAGCTTGATGATCAGCGACATACTCATTTACATACACGAACCAACAATCCCAGTCTTACATTCTTTGTAAAGTTGATCACGTCTGAATATATTCATTGATCAAATCCAATGTATTCTTATATTGGCATCGATATCAATTGTCAACAGATCATTTACAACATTTTTATAGGGAATTTACAAGTACCAACTCGACTAACATTTTACATGTGCACATGCAAAGGAGAACATTGGTGCACACGTTTTATTGTTTTAATAGCAAAAATATGAAACACAAAACATCAAAGGAGTAACTTTTCCATCTTGGAGAGGGAAACCGAGAAACGAAACGTAGTTTTAAAGGATTTACCAATTATGAGGAGGAAATGTGTTAGCAAGTTTATAAATTATCAACATAACATCATCAGAAGCAAACAGAATATTTCTTTTGTCTACTGCTGTGTGCTAACTGGGATTCCAAAATAGACACTGTCGTTTCATTTTCTCGCCGTGTCCTTCTCAAGCCAAGCTTTGGCTTCAGAAAGGCTGAAAAATGTTGAGAAAATGGAAGGGAATACTGATGGATTAAAAAGTTTTGCTACCATCATCATCATCATCTCGTCCTCATCTAATGCGCAGAGGAGAAAGAAAGTGGATGATTATGATTAAGATAAGCAATGGTAACACAGGTTGGAGTTGGGAGGGGACGTGCTTCAAAGTTTATGCTGTGTTGTTTGCTTGCTTGCTAATACAGTGCTCAAAGGAGTCGCTCTCGATGATATTTCATGGATACAAAAGAAGTGTTTAAGGGAGTGATTGAGTTAAATTAAATGAACTGAAGAAATGTTCAGTCTGAGAAAAGTTTCCAGGGATTTTCAGACCATTATTTTATCCAACAGCAGCTCAAACCAACCTTTGTTGGGAGAATTTTTTATGTTCTCTGTTCTTACATAATTTCTCAGGGAGCCAAACTTTTTGGAGGAAACTTATTGCTACTTTGTGTATTCAAGTGGTTATTACATAACCACTTTCTTTGTCAACTGTCCATACATTCAATTCACTAGTTGCTTCTGTGTTGCGTAATCGAAGGTGGTCACATTTATGAGTTTGACAGATGCTCCTCGAAAAGAAAAAATGATGAAGTGTATTCATCAATATCAAACAAAGCATCGAAAAGATATAATTCATTAGGTGAAGTGAAGTAATTTTTGAAAGCTGTGTATGGGAAGGGGGGATGCGTTAGAGAAGAAACAGAAGCCTCTTGATCAAAAACTTCAATTCAGTAGTAAAAAAATTGGTCATAAATCAATCATTCATTGTATTAATATTATTCTTACCTTTCCATTTAGATAAGAGAAAAGAGATAATGTTGAAATAAGATGAAGGAACAAACATCCTCAACTGAAGCTGACAGGGATTCAGCAAGCGGTATCTGAACATCTGCTTGGTGTCTGAAGTCTGTTCGAATTTACGTATTTTGATATCGTTAAATATTTTCATCCTTTTCAATTAATTAACAATCCGATATAGGTAGGTGCTGTTTCGATGTCTCTTCAATACAAATAGCCACGGATGCAGTGCTTCTCTTTCTGATTATTTATAGCTCTTGTATTAAAAGTTTGACTTCTCTTCACAGTTCAGAAGTGATGCTAATAACACATTTCAATCATCTGACTGATTATGATTGTGGTGATCCTTTCGGTGCATTTCCGCCAACCATGGTTTCACAACAGTGATTTTCTCCTCTCATCTACAAAAGTTCACGCATCCATGTCAATTGACAAGTGTATGACAGTTCGTATTAGATTAGTGGTGTAAACGAATTTTCGTGTTTTTGGGCTGACCTGACTTCAATTTTTAAATCCCGTCATTGTCACCTACTAATGTGATGACGGCAGTAGTCAGTGACTGTTGTATACACACTTTCTCTATTAGTTTTTGAGGCTATATTCGATTGTTGGTATATGTCGTGGGTGGCAAGGTGTTAATAGACTTGTGGTCATTTCCAAAACTGCGTGTGAAGAACAGGCCAGGCCAATTATAACGAATGAGATGGACACATGATTTGTTCTCAAAACAAATTGACCAGGTAAAATTAATACGGAGATGGGGAAAAGAAACGCATTATTTTTTTAAACAACGAAAACCTTTGTGTTCAAAGCTCATTGTCATGTCCACTTTCAAAAAGGGTTAAAATCATTCCTACACTCGTGTTTCATTCTACGCAGTTGCTACCGACTTTTCCATTTCGTTACAAAAAAAGAATCCTCTAAAATGGTTAACCTCGTTAATCGGATAGCAGGGAACTTTCATTATAGCTCTACGTTAGAGGCTTTAGGCCACTTTACCGACACGAGATTAAATCGAACTGCGCCTTTAAAACTGACGTACATACTTTCTCCAAGTTTCTATTGCCCTCAATGTGTTCATTCAGCTGAGCCATAACCCATTCACCGATTTTCTAAAGCGTTCACCATCCACGCGAATGGTTTGGTTTGGGCTGAAGCCTAGAGCAAGTGTGACAAAGGAATTTCTCTGCTAAACTCATGAAACGCTGTACTACTTCCTGAGAAAACTGTGGTAAACCAAACCTTAAGTTATATTTATATACATTCAGAAACTGCTTATTTTCGGTTGACTCATATTATGATTCCAGACACAGTTTTACGTTCTTCGTCTAAATCATATCAAAATGATTGACAGACAAATGTACAGGAGAAAAACAACTTCAAGAATGTTCTAATGTTGTACTTTTATTACTGCAACAGCTATTATCAACAGTTACAGAAAAATATGTGATGATGATGATAATGAAAAGAGCAGGAGGGTCTTTGTGAAGGCTGAACCATGACCATGAAGAATTAGATTCACCTGCCAAAAAATCTCCACCTTCTTTGTCCCTGTCACCAGTTTAGTTGTCTTAGATTAAATTGAGCCCGTTACACATTCACCAATACGTAATCTAACTTCAACCTTGGATTATATCCACATCCAGTTCTATCTCGAATTGGTTTTAAAGACCTAGTACCAAATTGTATTGATTTACAACGTACTAGAATGATTATTGGCGTACATTTAAGTCATTTTGTTTCATAAAACTATATATAAATTTCAGCTTTCGTTACCTCAAGGGTGAAAGAATTTGTAGAGAATTGATAACGTCCAAACGAAAATTAGGTGTGCAAAACACTTCGTCTATAAATTCATCAATTTAATCACAGTTGAGAGTGTGTACAAACACACGAAGTTGAGATTATAAGTTTTAAGGATGCACATTCTGGTGTCTAACTTAAAGGAGTCTTGTTGAATTACACTGTGTCTAAATATTTATCAGTTCAGTAGGTAATGAATGACATCATAGGTTATACAGACGATTGAAGTAGTATTAACTGTTACGAAGGCGGGTTCCATGTTCTGTCTTAAGGTTGTTTATAAAACCACGAATTTAAAGTCAACATTACAGGTAGACATCGATTAATTATACACCAAAACCTCTGTAAAAATCGCGTTTATACCATTTCTGGGCATGTCTCGGTTCACACGTAATTTCCCAATAGTTTTCATATTCAGTATTTTTAATTACCCACCAACATCAGCATTTCATTAACTACCAGGTTTCAACAACAAACTAGACAACGAAGGCGATACAAGAATGCCCCGTCGAGTATGCATCCCCTTTGTTGTTACATCCTACGGGACTTTTTGGGAACCAAAATCGAAAACTCAAACACAATTAAAATTACGGAAATATAATAAATGGTATATACAAGCAAATTTTGTGTCCTCTTTTATTGCATAACGATCAACTCATCACTCTTCTGACCCTTTTTTGACTCCCTAGTCCAATATCACACAAAGCTAAAAATCCCAATTAGATAGTTGATAGCTGGGAAAGTAATTAATCACTTAATTTTGAGACAGCTTTATGCAAACAGAACAGCCCCACGCTACCAAATATAGAGTGGGAGACAAGATGAACAAGCTCATGAGCTCACAACATCTCTACAAAATACATGTCATGCTCATCATCCGTCCATGTCATATAATTTAATGCTCCAATGAGTTAACTACCACTTAAAGTGTAAATTATGCGCTTTGTTTATTAGTCATGTGCAATACATCATACTCAAACGGAGAATTTGCTAGTGAGGTGTGGTGTGACTGAAGCAATATGCAATCGCTGCGTTCGTTACATATCCCAAGAAAATTATGCGTGTACTACGTGAACGCTTGACGTTAATGTCAACTAACGAGGTGAAAAAATGCGCTTGTGTGTCTTGAAGTCACAAACATTTCATGACAGAAGAGAAAGGAATCGTTGGAAATAGAATGAGATGGGGTGGATGAGAGGAGACTGGAAGCTCGTCATAATCCCATCAGCTTTATCGCAACACCAACTGCTAGCAATAGTTTGCAAAAAAGATGAAAAAAGTGACATGCAAAGGGACGGCTGAGGAAATGGATTTGCCACTTTAAGAAGGTGTTTCCAATGATAATTGTGATGATAATGATGCTCTTGACTTTGAGATGGTGTATGCAATTGTAACGGCTTTCGTTGCAAATTCATAACTCCGAATTAACTTCAAACCGAAGCAAACAAGCGAGCGGAAACTAATAGTGTAAACATTTAATTTGCCAGGGTTGTAGTTAATATTATCGTTAAAGTCTATCAAAATGGACCAAGCGCAGCCAATTACCAATAAAGTTACAATTTTCGGCTGTATTTTAATACTGCATTACAAAAAATGACATTCCTATGAAGCTTCTGAGAAAATCATATTTCTTCAGCAGTTTCCACCAAACCATTTCCTCCAAAAATGCATTCATTTTTCAAAGTAATCACCTTCACCCAAGGAATGGAGTGACAGGATACATTTAACATTCAAAACGATGATTGTTATGCATTTACTTGTTAAAGGGCGAAAGGGTACGAATACTACGAAATTCGTAGTACGAATAAAAGAAAGATTGCTCTTGCATCCCTCCCATCATCATCATCATCTGCATCACGAACACGAACAAGCTCACTTACACCAAAAAAATACCGTTGCCTCCGTGCTAACTACGTTGTTTACTGCGTCGGTAGCGCTGATGCAGTTTTACAACTGAATCATAACATCTCAACACGTAGAAACCATAACCAAACTCCGAACCTTTCTCCACCATCCGGAATATTATGAATTATTGATGAAATACAAACTACATGGATTCATGTTGTTGTTTCCTGCACAATTCACAATCATTCTAATCTGAGCGATAGAGAATAAATCATGTATCATGTACATGAAAATTTCATGTCATGTTCCATTCATGTCTTGTCATGTGGTCACATGAAAATGAAAATCGTACATGATACATGACATGAACATGAAATTTTCCTCGGCTACATGAAAAGACATGAATTGATATACATGAATTACATGATCATGTAAAAATTCGTAAAGACCCTTGAAATTGATGATAGGTACGATTTAGATTAGTATACAACTTTTAAAAGGTTCAATTAAAGCATAAAATTAACTTCAATTAATTCATAAAATGTATGTTTTAGCTTCTGCAATCTGTACTCCGTTGCCTTTTTCTGCATATATAACAACTACAAATGACATATCAAATTGAGAAAACTGAAAGAAATGCAATAATGTCTGCTATAAATTAGCAATGCAGGTTTTCGAAATGTTAATGTCTAAGCTGTTCGAACAGGCATGCAATGGAAGTAGTCAAAATCTAATGAAAACGTCATTTTCTACTTGGCTGATTACATTTGTTTACCACATGGGAGAAAACGACAGGATTATTGTTATACAGTATAATGATCCTGTGAAGTTAATTTTGGTTTTAGACATGCTTGATATGAATCCATGTCATTCGTTACAAATATCATTCTAAAACAAAGAAACCGTAGATTACTTGCTTCGATTCTTGTATATATTATAGGTTTTGCGTTTACATGATCATGTAATTCATGTACATGCATGTACATGATTACATGAAATGAACATTCATTTTTTCACATGAATTTCATGTACATGACATGAAAATGAAGATCTCACATGATACATGACAAGACATGAGAAAAGTCCACATGAACGGACATGATTTACTCTCTACTGAGCGAGATGCATTGCACCTTACATAACACATGTGCTTATTTCTCCCCCACGATACAAATGGTTGTGAAGTTGTCGAATTATGCAAGATGCAATGCATATTTAGAACTTTACGAGTGATGCAGCTGAACTGCTTTCTACAATGATGCAGTCTTCAGTTCTAAACCATACATATGAAAGTAAACCTTCAGAACTCTCTCGTTTTCCTGCATTGCACACAAGTTTTAAAGTTTTTGAAGAAACTGTTGTAACTTTTATGAGCGTAAATATATCTTTTGAGGATTGAGTTTATATAAATTGCAGCATTTTAGAGTGAATGTGAACCCTGCCACTATGCATCTGTCTCAGAAAAGGTTACCCTCATCTGCTCCATCAAGGTCTGGATAATTTCATGTTCATGTCAGCAGCCAAAATTTTATTCCGTATGATATAAATAATTAAACTTTTCTACAGATCCGTTATTTCTATGTGGATATCATCAAATGTCATTTGAAATATAAGATACCTGTTGCAGTGCTCCAAGTTTTGATTTGTTGCTTATTAAAAAGAACATTGTGGTATTTGGTTTTAATTGACGAGGTAATGAAAAATTTCAACAATTATCTGCTGAACTGTTCCCACAGCTTAAAATACCGTAACACAAGTTTATGACTTATAAAATGAGTGATTTGTTCGCAGAGCCCCATCTGATCATACATCATCAGGTTGGACAAATGACTCACATATTTTCGCGAACTACGATATTATTATTGTTATTATTTTCTAGCGAAGGTTGCACGCACTCACGCACGAATGATCAGATGCACGCACAATTTACAGAAACTTGGTTAGATTATTGCGCTGTTGAGTTGTAAAGCTCGAAAATCATCCTTTTAAGCAAAACATACGACTGCTCACTGTGATATTTCAAAAGGGAAATACAGAAGTCAAATATAATGTTATGGGTTTTCCTTCTGGAACTCGAACTTGAGCTGCGAAAAATGTGAGTAAAGCACACACATTATGTGGCGTCTTAACGACGGTGTTGTGCCATTTTCACCTTTTATTTTTCAAACATATCTCAAGCTTTTAAAAGTCAGTACCACCATCATCATCATCCGAACTTGAAAACAGTTGGAAATCCGATTGTAGAACATTTCTTACCTTTTAATGCAACTGTAGAAGGAAATGATCATATGAAAGACAAATAGCAGACATGGTGGTAGCAATTTTTCTTCCAGGTTCAGAGTAATGGCTTCAAAACGTCACCCCTTAGCTGGGGGTGACGTTTGAAAGCCAACAAACTATGTTTTACGATAATGGAGATACCTAATGGATGCTTATGTTCAAAATAACTATAGGACACCAAACAAACAGATTGGAGCCAAAAACATCGGTCCTTGGGACAAAAATGATTCCCAACTCGGCTTGGGTGCATTTTTTGTAGACTTTAAACGATGCCATTGTGTTTTTCACAGTATTTAGTCTAGGAAACTGCCGGTATTGTAAGAACGCATCACAAAAAAATCTATACCAAAACAGGCCTGTAAAAACAAATTGAGCCGAAACTGGACATTTTGCACTCCGACATTACACGCCATTCACCTATTCGCACAGTGTTATTTAATTATCATCTGAAAATTTACATGTTAACTTTTAAATCAACAGTAATGTTGCATTTTCTGTTTTGCTTTTTGACCAAACGTTATTCCGCCCTATAAAACATACCACCCATCCCTTTTAATACCAGTCTGTTGTTTTCCTAATGATTTCATTCGATTTTAATTTATTTGCGAATGAGCGCTGCATTTTCCATCGACAAAGTCAACTCGTCACGAGCCAGAGCATTGGTATAAGATATAGCCACTTGCAATAAATTCACTCTTTAGGGATTGTACCCATCTGTGAAGAATAAAAGTTTAGTTTTCGATCATCATTATCATGTACTTTCGCAGTCAGTATAAACCTCTCTTCATAATTTGAAGTTGTGCCAACAACAAAAGAGTCAAATAAATAAAGTGTAATCAATAAAATATCAACTGATTTTCTCGTGAAATAAAACAGAAGTAGTAATAGTTGTAGTCGTAGTAGTACAGTTGGCAGGTATATTTCAGCAGCCCAGAACAACAGAAGAGAAAAAATCAAAAGTTAGTTTTTTTGTGGGAGCTGAGCATGAGTGTTTGTTAACTATCAAAATAAATCTTGAGTAATTGGGTTTGTTCTTTATATAATATCGTATTATTGCATTGTAATCGCTGGTATAAGGTTACACAAAAGCAAGAATATAGTAAGTAGGCTCTCATTCAAAAGAAGAATAGACAAGAAAAAGCAAGCCTATTATTCTCATTAGCTATCTCAAAATGCGAGAGTTACAAGGGGAAAGCTCACCATTTGTTTTATTTACAGTGTGATTCCATCATCATTATCCATTAAAGAATCATCATTAGCTCTTGCTCTTACATTCGTTTCTTCTCAACCTCGTCTTGTGTTTTCACATACTTCTTTTTATTCTTTCCTATTAATCAGGGCTTTTGGCAAAGTGCATGAAAAAGTTGAGACAAAAAACCCTTGTTCTTTTCTGACTCACAATCAGGATCAGGCGATGTAGACAAATATGCTAAGTTTGTAAGTGAGTGTAAGTCTACTTCTTTCTCAATATCAACTCTTGAAGAGAGAAAAGAAATTACGGATTGATCTATTTACAATGTTAGTTTTATAAGGATCATGCGAAATCCTCCAGCAGCGTCAAACAAACCACTTTCTCTAATTCTTGTGGTCCGCATCTACTTTAAACTTTGGTCAGCGAACCGGACAAAGACTAAAATCAAATCCACTAATTTAATGTGAATATCTTGCCTAAATGCATTAATTTAGGAAGAAATCCTTTTATTCCCGAATTTCCGAATTGAGTTCATGTTGGAAGATAGATTATTTTGGAAAAGCTTTTGTTGATACAGTACAATACAATACAAATGACTTTTTGTTATAATTTTATATCAAAGATAACTTCGGAACTAGCCACCTCTCGTATCATAATTCTAATCAAAATCACACAATATTGAGGAAAGGCAATCAAACAATACAATTTGCTAGTTTCTTCAAAATTTCCCAAAACGTGTCCAAAAATTTCCACATTACAAGAAAAAGCAGCAAGGAATGGGTTGAATTTAAAAAATTAAGAACAAAGTCTAGCTTCTTCAAAACAATACAAACATAATAATGCCATTAAAAGCACATTCCTCCTTGTTTACTACGTCCGAACACTCTGGTTTTCGCAATCTTTCCCAACTACAATGGAGTTTTCGCAATGTACCTAAACCTCATTTGGACCACACTCACTGGTCCCAGTCTTTTATAATTTTTTGTGTGAATTAGTGCCATTTTATGCTAATGCTGAACCATATATATAACTATTCTACACTGCTGCTAGTACAAGCGAATGGCCAGTTTTTTGCACAATGCATCTGCCTTCCCAATTCGAAACGATGTTGTTAGCCAGGAAAGAAAAGAGTAGTAGCCTCAGTGTTGGTTTCTTAAACAAGCTTTTCTAATTTGAGTTTCTCGTCTGATTTCACTGGTGGCATGGTGTATTTAGTGTCAGAAATGATTCCACACTTGAGGTAATTAAAGAGCTTGTGTAAATAACATCGGACAGGAATATATAGGAGGAGGAAGCATTCAGTATTCATGAGCTTAGTAAGAACAACAAACACTCTGAACCAAGCCACCTATATCTTCATAAAGCAATTCTCTACTCATTAAGACTCATTTTCAAGCCACAATGAATTGCCATCCTTCCACCAGCTTTATGATGATAATTTTCCCTTTCTGCTTCTGGATATGGTAGAAATATGGTACCTAGTATAAAATATTATTTGTTAAATACACAGATATAGATATTGACTTATATGTATAACACACAAGAGTGTTTTTATGCTTCAACTATTTTATTTTGGAGTCTTTCTTCGTCAGGATTCTATACATAAAATTAATACCTAGTTCCTTGTAATGGGTAGAGCTAAACACATTGTCATTCTTGTAGTTTTGAGCAGGCAAAGACTAATTTAAAAATTTACAAAGTATCGACTCCAATCCCGAGACCTCGACCCTGTCTGCATTATCAATACAGTGGTTTTCACGCTTAGGAAAATAAATTGGTTTCCCATAAATCTACTCTGTATTTTGATTCTTTCAATGATACTTTGAATTTGAATAAGAAGGCAAAAGTTTACAATGTTTGGTTCAACAGTTTTCTCATTCTCTCCCCGATGAAATTTATTGGGATTGATATAAAAAGGAGTTGCGCAAAAGATATCTCTCGGGACTCAAGAGCTACTAGAGCAAGAGGAGAGCGGCCTTTTGTCTTGTTCTTGTTTCTTTCTCTATAGCAAGCTTGATTTGATATCTATTGAAGCTTTTCTAACATAATTTCATTTAAATTACATCACAAGGTTTTACCCTGTGTATCTTCCCCAATAAAGTTCACAAGATACATGGATGGATCAAGATCAACCGAGGTTTTTATGGTCTTGGACGGATCATGGGGTTTTACTGGTAACATGTGTATAGATAATGATAATGATGCAAGATTCATTGCCAGAAAAATAGTTGTAGCTTTTCTTCCTTCAATAAAACGAGACGCTACTGAATTGCATTGCAAAGTACCACTCTTGATTCTTCTTTCCTTTCCTGGAGTGGAGGTGATGTTGAGAAGTGAAAAACTGGTTTCTTGTTAGGTTTTTGGTAGAAGAGGGATTAAGAATATTTTATGCTTATTGTTAGCCCATTAGTTTTCATCAAAGTTTAACCAACTGACTTGAATGGGCTGAATTGACCATCACACCACATCACAGTTTAGTAGATACATCATAGGGTAGTCATTTATAGTTGTATTGATATTAAAAACGAAGAAGTAATATTAGATAAAAGTCCCAAAACGGTCAGCGAAGTCACCCTATGAATGTCATCGAAGCTTCCACTTTTCACAGCCTCAACTCTGTATGTCTTAATCAGTTTTCTTGCTAATAAACTATGAATTTTTCTCTTCAGCGCAGCCTCAAACTTTTCTCGTGAACGGTTCCAGTAAAAGTTGTTATTATCATGAGACCAGAAACACCTGCAAACATTATTCCAAACCCGGAAACTTTTACCATAATGTTGCTCACGTGGAACATTCGAATGATAATTACTTCTCCAAAAACAACGAGCGATGAAAATATTGTGGTCATTGGTGGAATGCCCCAGTTTCCAAACAAGTTATTGTACATGGTTGTAAGAATCCGTAGTTTGAAATAGAATCCCATCTTTCCCGGAGAGTGCGAGTGGTATTTCTGGTATTGGATTGAATTTCCATTAAATTTACAAGGCTTACACTTAAATGGCAATGAATTCAAGTTCATATAATGATTACCACACTAAAACTTCCACAACTGCATTTAATGTTTGGTGGAATATCAAATTAAAGTACATTCCTGATAAGTAAACTCCTCATAAGCTAAACAACGTCCACAGTTCTGTCGTCGTTCCGGCCACACACGCTAA